>JAODAL010025081.1:0-59332 GCA_025379985.1 Phyllomedusa bahiana
AAGCCCAGCACAGGGGGGATAGATGGCTGGTAATCGTCTTGAATCACCAAACTTTTGTACCACCCTGTGCTTTGATCCCTTGCAGATCAGATAATCTCAGTTATTTGCAGGCAGCAGAGTAAGAGGGTGAGATGTGCCACATAGGGCTTAACAAAGACACTGACTATCAGTAATGGTGTGGACCCTGGATATGGGCTGACTCATCAAAGCCGTGGAAAAGGGTTGTTGCCACTGCAAATGTCCCAAAGCCGAGTCCCTTATATCTGCTGTTGCTCTTGCTGCCTCATGACATGTTCAGTTGCAGGCAGAGGAGGAAGCTTGAGTAAGCTGCAGCAGGCCTCTGATGAAAACTCTGGTAATCTCTGGAGGATTTTGATTGTAGATGGCTCTTTTTGCTCAGTTCTTCTTCCCTGAATCAGAGAGGGCAGACTGGTGTCCAAAAAGACTGGATATGTGGGCTTATTTGAGCAGATTTGGACTGGCTTCAGAGGAGCTCACAGGAGATGTGTCTAGCTACAGTGCCATCCAGGCGACGCCCTCTCCCTTTTTGCATTTTAGCGATTACTTACCTACATCACTACTACTACCATTCTCAGTTTCTTCTCATCTTTTCCCCTTTAGGTAAGTTACTCCCTACTTGCCTTATTCCTACTCCCACCACTGTCCCCCATCCGCCGCCCGTTGCTGTCTTATACTCTTTTGTACCCCATGTGTTTTTTCCTTTTTTTTTTACCTCCCTTACTCCTCATTTCCCCTCTGTACTATCATATCATTATATCTATATATTTGCTTGCATATTAATATGTCCTTTTGTATTATCATTTCAGATGTTTGCTTGATAAAGGCTTTATACATTATACATCTATTACCAATGTAAAACATTTACTGAGTATGTTTTTTGTAATGATATATTAGATATAGATGACCCCCCTTTAATGTCACAATAAAAACTTTTGTTCTTGCATTGAAAACTTCTATTGGTGTGCAGTGGATATTATTTAATAGATTTCTAAGAGATTCTATCCTGGGCTATCTCACTGAAAATAAATGTATAACACAGTTCCAGCATGGGTTTATGAAGGATCGGTCCTGTCAAACTAATCTCATCAGCTTCTATGAGGAAGTTAGTTCCAGACTGGATCGGGGTGAGGCACTGGATGTCATATATTTAGATTTTTCTAAAGCATTTGATACTGTTCCACATAAAAGGTTGGTAATTAAAATGAGAATGCATGGACTGGAGGAAAATGTCTGCAAGTGTGTAAGCAACTGGCTCAGAGATCAGTATTGGGCCCTATCCTCTTTAATATGTTCATAAATGATCTTACACAGGGATTGCACAGTAGAATATCGATCTTTGCAGATGATACTAAGCTCTGTAAAGTAATCCACACACTAGAGGATAATGTGTTATTGCAAAGGGATCTGGATAGGTTGGAGACCTGGGCAGATAAATGGCAGATGAGGTTTAACATAGATAAATGCAAGGTTATGCAAATGGGGAAGAAAAATCCATTACATGATTACATGTTAAATGGAAAAACACTGGGAAAAGTGACATGGAGAAGGACTTGGGAATCCTGGTGGACAGTAAACTTAAAGGAGTTGTATAATTTCATTAAATGGTCTTCAGAATAAGGGGACAGTGAAAACAAACACCTTTGCAATTGGATGTCATTAGCAAAGCTGTCTTGTTTTCACAGTGTCCCTTATCTTCTGTTTCTGTAAACACAGTTCCCCAGTGTTGGTCGCATTCCTCCTCCTGTCCTGTCATTGGCTGACGGCTCTACTAATTTACATGCTGTCTGGCCCCCGGTCGGATTCACGGAAGCGAGCATTCCTGTCTCTCTCACTTAGAGTAAGGGACCAGCAGGAATTTTTCTCTCTGCATAGCCAGAAGAAACACAATAACACTGCAGGGCTTCTACAATCAGAAAACAGCAGAAATATGCCTCGATCCCTGCTTCTCTCACTCAGAGTAAAGGGCCGTAGCAATTTCACTCTGCACACCCAGCAGAAACACACTGCAGCTGATTCTACAATCAGAAAACAGCAAAATTGTGCCATGGTGCCTAACTCTCCTGCATAGAAGGGAGATCTGTGCCATTCATAGAAGACTGGATTTAAATGTAACAAACCTCCAGCTGAGAGAGGAGAAGAGATCATAGAAGACTGAGTTCATAGAAGACTGCATAGATTGAATGCAGGTATGTGGTATTTAAACTGCTCTTACAAAATAAGACTGCATAGGGAGAGGAACAGTGAGATGTGGACTCAGACAGAGACGGTGGGGGGGAGAACAGGGCTCGGGAGCGTGCATGAAATGTGAAGGGGGGTATGATGTCATCACCCTTCAGTTAAGAAACGCCCAGCTGGGAGGGGAAGAAACGCCACTGGATTTGTGGAGCTGAGAAACTGAAAATACTTTGAAACACACAAACTGAAGAAGTGATACATCCCTTTTAACTGTAGCAGCCAGTGTCAGTCAGCAGCAGCCAAGGCAAATAGGATCATGGGGTGCATTAAAAGGGGCATAGATGCACATGATGAGAACATCATTCTCCCATTACACAAGCCTTCTGAAAGCCATAACTTCTTTATTTTTCCACCTACATAGACACATGAGGGCTTTTATTTTGCGGGACAAGATTTACTTTCTAATGGTGTTATTCACTATACTATAGAATATACTGGGAAACCGCAAAAAAATTCCAAGTGGGACAAATTGTGAAAAAAAATGTATTTTTGCCATGTTTGCGGGGGTTTTGCGTTTACGGCGTTCAATCTTCGGAAAATATAATGTGTTATTTGTATTCTTCAGGTTGTTACGATCCGGTAATACCAAACATGTAGGGTTTCCGTTTTTGTTTTGGTACCGTAAAAAAATTCCAAACATTTTCTATTTTTGAAATTTGCGCCACGGCGCCATTTTGTGCGACCAATAACTTTTTTGTACTAACACCTATGGACGTCAGTGAGGGGGTATTTTTTGCGGGCTGAAGTGTACTTTTTATCGCTAGCAGTTTGGAATGCATGCGACTTTTTTGATCATTTTTATTCCATTTTTTGGGGTGACGTAAAATGACAAAAAACGCAATTTTGGCGTTTGGAATTTTTTTTTCTTCTACGGTGTTCAGCGTACGGGATAAATGATGTTATATTTTTATAGATCGGACTTTTCGGACGCGGCGATACCAAATATGTTTAACTTTTTTTATTATTTTAATGATTTGATTTGTAAAATGGGGAAAGGGTTGTGATTTGAACTTTAATACTTTTTTTTTTTTGTTACTTTAAAACTTTATTATTTTTTTTTTTTTACTGTAACATTGAGGCCACCTGTGGTACTTGACCACTAGGTGGCGCGATTGTTAATACAACCTAATGCATTGCATAGGCAATGCAGTAGGGTGTACAATGATGGCGGTTTCCCCACTTCCTGTCTGCGGACGGAAGGGGGGGCAAAACCGGCCAGGGTAAGTGACGGGAGCCTTCCCAAGGCTCCCCACCACAATGCCCGGTGATCGGATCGGCGCAGCATAGCTGCGCTGATGCCGATCACCGCACCGATCGGTGCGTGGCACCGATCGGCGTTAATTCAGACGCCGCGGCCATCTTTGCCGCCGGCGCTGTTACTGCCGGGTGTTAGTGGCAATTAGCCTCTAACACCCGGCGGCTGTGCGGGGGGGTCGGGGAGCGATCCCCCTGCCAAGCCCCTTAGCGGCCCTGGGACGTACTCATACGCCCAGGGTCGTTAAGGGGTTAAATATATTAAGGGCCAATATGTAGATCTCGCTAAACATTTATTTATACCCAGGACCTTATCAAGAACAAGGGGGCATCCTCTACATCTTGAGGAAAGAAAGTTTCTACATAACCATAGAAAGGGATTCTTTACTGTTAGAGCAGTGAGACTGTGGAACTCTCTGTCAGAGGAAATTGTCATGGTGAATTCACTAACAGAGTTCAAAAAGGGTCTGGATAATTTTCTGGAGCATGATACTATAACAAGTTATAGTGACTAGGATTCTGGAAAGGGGTCGATGATCCAGGGATTTATTCTGACTGCCAGATTGGAGTCGGGAAGGAATTTTTTCCCTAACATGAGGACAATTGCTTTCTACCTCATGGGGTTTTTTGCCTTCCTCTGGATCAACACTTTAGCAACACTTTAGCAGCATAGGCTGAACTGGATGGACGTATGTCTTTTTTTGGTCTGACAAACTGTGTAACTATGTAAGATTCTAGCACTAGTATACATGCATTTTTGTGGGGTTTTTTTTGTATTTCAGTTCCTTGTATTCTTGTTCACTGATCTTACCCTTCCTTCAGTACCTCCTGCAGCTGTATTAGGCCCAGGTCACTATCTACACTGTCTTCTCCTGCTTTATTATAATTAACCTACCCCACAGTCCCTTGTTTAAAAACTCCTTTAACCTTCTAGTCATTTACCTTCCCCAATACAGCTGAACCCTCCCCAATTAGATGCAACTCATCCCTACCATACAGTCTGAAGCCAAGACAGATGTTGGCCCAGTTCTCCAAAAGCCCAAACCATTTCCACACCAATTCTTAAGCAACTTGTTAACCTCCCTAATCTGCTTCTGTCTCTCTGGTGGACAGGTGGTACAGGTAGTATTTCTCATAATATTGCATTGGAGGTCCTTGCCTTAAGTTTATTGCCTAAGTCTCTGAAATTATTTTATGAACTCTCCACATATCTCTAACTTTATCATTGGTGCGAACATGGACAATGTCAGAATGGGATGCCTAGGGCCCACTAGTGGAATTTCATTTTGGGGGCCTACTTGTGAAGTTGGGTCTGGGGATCGCCGGTGGAGTTGATTCTTGGGTTATATACTCATCATGCAATGCACCTTCATTAACCCCGTCCTGACATTGGGCGTATGCATACGCCCTAGCGGGAAGTGACTTCCCGCAAATGGACGTATGCATACGCCCTGGAGATCGTGCGGGCTTGCGGGCGAGCCGCGCGCGATCGCGGCATGGAACCAGCGGTAAATTACCGCTAGCTTCATGCCCCATCACCCCCGGCTGGAGTGAGCTCCGGCCGCGGGTGAAAAACGCATCATTACCGCAGCCTGTCATGGCCGCGATAATGATGCCGCAGGCAGGAGGAGTGAGCTCCTGCTGCCTCCGATCCGTCGCAGCTAGCGGCGCAGATGCCGCTCGCCCGTCTCCTACCGGACTCCCTGGATGCTTTCTGAAAGCATCCGGGGAGTCTGGTGACGTCACCATGCCCACAATGCATTGTGGGCATGGTGTCACTAGTTGCCATGGCGACCTATGCACAGCAGTAACGCTGTGCACAGATCGCCTCTTCAAACAGCAATCTAATGGATTGCTGGTCCCCTGTGGGGATTTGCAGTTACAAATCCTCACTGGGGAAAATTAAAAAAATTTTGAAAAAGTAAAAAAAAAAAGTGAAACACAAACAAAAAATAAAATTAAAACACATACACTGCCCTTTTCCCCTTTACAAACGCCAATCGCCCCAAAAAAGATCAAAAATAAATAAAGTACCCATAATTGGTATCGCCGCGTGCGTAACGATCCACCCTATAAATCTTTTACGTTAATTAACCCGTATGGTGAACGCCGTAAAAAACAAAAACAAAAACCGTCACAGAATTGCGATTTTTGTGCATCCTACAGCACATTAAATGTAATAAAAAGCGATCAAAAACTCATATAAACGCCAAAGTGGTACCAATTAAAACGTCAGTTCATCCCGCAACAAAAAGTTCTTACACGTCTCTGTATACGGAAAAAAAAAAAGTTAGGGCTCTCACAAGACAGCGATGCATAAATATTATTTAACACAATAAAAACACTATTCTTTTTTAAAGTGCGTCCAAATTAAAAAAAAAACTATATAAATAGGGTATCGCCGTAATCGTATCGACCCTGAGAGTAAAGCTAACTGGTCATGGATACTGCACGGTGAGTGCTGTGATAAATAAAAATAAAAAAACACTACTAGGATTGCAGTATTTTCTTCACCCTGGCTTCCAAAAAACGGATTTAAAACTGATCAAAAAGAATTGTCCCCCAAAATGATAGCAATAAAAAACATAAACTCATCCCGCAAAAAACAAGCCCCTTCACAGCTCCGTACACAGAAAAATAAAAAAGTTATGGCTCTCAGACTATGGCGATGCAAAAAACGTGTTTTCCTTTTTGAATAAAAGTGTTTTTATTGTGTAAAAGCAGTAAAACATAAAAAAAAATACAAATTGGGTATCGCTGTAATCGTATCGACCTGCTGAGTAATACTAGCATGTCAGCTATACTACACTGTGACTGCTGTTAAAAAAATAAAAATAAAAAAAACACTACCAGGATTGCTGTATTTTGTTCAAAATGCCTCACAAAAACCTTAATAAAAAGTGATCAGAGCAGCATATGCCCCCCATAATGGTACTAATAAAAACGTCAACTCATCCCACAAAAAACAAGCCATAATCAGCTCCGTATACAGAAAACTGAAAACGTTATGGCTATCAGAACAGGACAACATAAAAACGCAATTTTTTATAGACCTATTTCTATTGTGTAAAAGTAATAAAACATAAAAAAAACTATATAAAATCTATATCATTGCAATTGTACCGACCCCCATAGTAAAGATATCCTATCATTTATACTGCACGGCGAACGTTGTAAAATTGAAGCCCAAAAAACAATGGCGGAACTGCGTTTTCCCCTCATTTTCATAGCCCAATGCAAAAAAAAAAAACTTTGGAACACCTGTGCACCCAAAATGCACAATACACCCCTAGATGAAATCTATGAGGCGTGCTGAATCCAAAATGGGGGTGACATCTGGAGGTTTCACCTGTTCTGGTATTTTGGGGGCTTTGTAAATGCGACATGGCCCACCAAAATCTGCGTTCCAAAATCCAAGTAACACTCCCTCCCTTATACGCCCTGCCATGCGCCCAAACAGCAGTTTACACCCACATGTAGGGTATTGCCGAACTTGGAAGAAATTGCGTAACAAGGTTTTGGGTGTTTTTTTTACCAGGATGCCTTGTAAAAATTATAAATTTTCAGCTAAAATTGCAGATTATTGGAAAAAAATGTTTTTTAAAATTTTCACAGCCTAACGCTAAAATTTTTTGTCACACACCTGTGGGGTCGATATGCTCACTACACCCCTGGATATATTCCTTAAGGGGTGTAGTTTCCAATTTGGGGTATTTTTAGGGGAGTTTATTAATTTTTAGCACCTTAGGGTGTCCGCAAAACTAAAATGGCCCCTAATAAAATCGTAATGAAAATGAGACCCTAGAGTCCAGTAGGTGCTCCTCCTATTCTGGGGCTTGTGGTTGAGCAAATAATGCACTAGGGCCACATAAGGGATATCTCTGAAAACGGCAGAATCTGGGGAATCAATATTAATTTGCATTTCCCTGATCACATTTACCGTATTCTTGTGAATAATGCATAAAAATTGAAAATCTGCAAAAAAAGTAAAATTTTGAAACGTCACCTTCCACTTTGCTTTAATTCTGTGAAACACCTAATGGGTTAATAAACTTCCTAAATGCGGTTTTGAATACTTTAAGGGGTGTAGTTTCTTAGATGAGGTCATTTATGGGGGTATCTAACATACAGGTCAATCAAAGTCACGTTAGAACTGGACTGGTCCCTAAAAAATGTCTTGCAAATTTTGTTGAAAATTTGAAAATTACTACTAAATTTCTAAGCCCCCTAATGTCGTAAAAAAAAAAAAAAGACATATAAAAAATAAGGCCAAACTACAGCAGACATATGGTAGATGATAGAAAAAAAATATTTTGTGAGGAAAAAATATCAGGATTACATGAAGAAAAAATTGAAGTTTAAAATTGGTAAATTTTTCAAATTTTTCACAATTTTTTGATATTTTTCACAAATAAACAAGCATTTTTTGGACCAAAATTTATTACTATCTTAAAGTATAATGTGTCAAGAGAAAACAATCTCTGAATCACATGGATAGGTTAAAGTGTCAAAAAGTTATTCTCACATAAAGTGACACATGACAGATTTCAAAAATGGGGCTCTGTCAGAGAGGCCAAAAACTGGCTCGGCGGTAAGGGGTTAATGAACACACACAGGTTTATACCTTCGCTGCAGGTCCCCACTGCTATTCAATATGCCTCCAATATTAGTGCAAATGGTATATATACACGGTATGCTTCCGTAATAAAAATATAAATTTTTATTCAAATCTTACATAAAAATTTGAATGTCCAGTGTAAACAGATTCCACACTTCACTTTCTATATATTGGTATTATCATTTATCATTCACCTGGTGGTTCATTGAAGTATCTCCTTTACTTTGCGTAGTCGCATGGGAGATTCTGTCGGAGTGGACTTGTTGCATCCTAGCGTCTGTGCAGTGTGAGCCTTCCTCAACACCTCACCTCTCAAACAGCGCTACATCTCGCGACGTTTCGAGAGCTACACGCCCTCTTTGTCAAGCATAGAGGTAACCATAGGATACATCACTTATATATGATTCCTGTGTGTCTAAATGTACATTCATTATCTTAAAAACAATAATGATAAAAACAAGCGGTATGCATCAGTATGACGGCCATTATAACATATTTATCTTTTATTCATTATATGCCGTATCCTATTGTAGCATACTTTTGGTTACTTCACATAGCAGCTGATTTGCTCAGAACTAGAATTCAGGTATAGACGTTCCAATTGCACTCTTCATTTAGGCCATTAGGTGTCAGTGTTTGCATTTTGTGGATCCAAAATACTTCTCTTTGTAACAATTTATTTTTTAAAATATGTGTATCACTTGCTTCTACTTTTTCTAGAATACACCATTTCAGATCCATACATTGTGTCCAGATTCATAAAAATGTCTGGCCACCGATGTTTCACCAATTTTTTTTATTTTCTACGTCTTTTTCTTTATTACCTGTTTTTTCCATTCTAGTTCTGAACAATTTTATCTGTGATCTATGTTCATTAATTCTCACTCTTGCTGGTCTTGTTGTTTGGCCAATATATGCTTTCCCGCAAGGGCATTTTAGCATATATATGACATTGCTGGAATTGCACGTGAATTTTTTTTTATAAATATAGGGTACCCTTTCATTGGATGCGATATTCTATCCCCTTTTATTATTTGATTACAATTTTGATACGCAAGACAACCATATGTACCTTTCCTTTGTGTTCCTATTAGTGTTTGTTTCTTTTTTTGTTGTAGGTCTGACCTAATGAGGACATTACCTACACTTTTCCCTCTCTGGTATATAAATCTAGGGGGATCAACAAATAGATGACCATATTTTGGATCTACCTGTAGTATATGCCACGATTTTAAAATACTTTTTTTTAATTATTTCTGCATGGTGATCATAGGTGGTAATGTAGTTAATCCTTTGATCTTTTTGTTTGTTTTTGTGTTTGCGTGCTTCCTCCCTAGTTAATTTTCCTATTTCATCCCCTATTTTTCTTAGTACCGTCTCATCGTACCCTCTATCAACAAATTTTTGTATTAGTTTCTGTTTGTTCCTTTGGTAGTCCTCATCTAGTGTACAGATTCGCCTAATCCTTAAAAATTGCCCCTTAGGGATTCCTTTTATCAAATTTGGAGCATGTTGGCTTTTTGCATGCAAGAGGTTGTTCCTCTCCATTTCTTTTACGTGCAAGTTGGTCTTCAATTTTTTATTTTCTATGTTAATATTGACATCTAGGTAGTCAATGGATTTTTGGTCAATATTACTTGTGAATTTTATTAGGGGATGCACCGTATTTATGAATTCTACAAAAAGATTTAACTCTTCTAATGTGCCTGTCCACAATAATAGCACATCATCCACAAATCTTAACCACATTTTTATGTGTTTTTCCCAGCGACTAAATATTATGGATTTAGTTTCCAGGTTGGCCATAAATATATTGGCTATACTGGGAGCTGCTGGAGAACCCATTGCAACTCCTTGTCGCTGTATATAAAATTCACTGCCAAATTTGAAATTTTTTTTTGTAAGGATGATGTCTAATAATGTTAGTAAGAAAACAATCATTTGGTTGGATAATTTGGGATTTTTTATAAGTTCTTCTCTAATTATATTTATGCCTTCTCTTTAGGATATTTGTATAAAGGTTTTTGACATCTAGGGTACATATGTATGTTATATCCTGTATATCCACTTGTTCTAATCTCTGTAATAGGTCACTGGTATCTTTCAGGCATCTACTGACCAAAAATCTATTGACTACCTAGATGTCAATATTAAAGGGGTGTTATCGTTTGAGCTGCTCGTGCTGTCCAGCTAATTTTCTCAGATTGAGTTTGAAATATAGGGGCGTGTCTCTCCTGTCAGCAGGCGTGTCTCTCCTCCCAGGAGGCGTGTCTCCCCTCACTGAAGAACTGTGACATCATCATTTTGTTTAAAGCAGGGGATGCAGAAGGTTGTCTGGATATAACAGCTCTGTAGCCTCCTGCCCGCTTATGTCTGCAGCCTTGAGGCTCCAAACTCCAGCAAGCAACTGTCATATGTCTTAGTTTACAGACAACTGAAAGCCAGCAGCTGTTAAGATCTCTGCTTCCTGTCAGTGACATATATGCATTGTATCACGTATGTTGGAAGTGATTGGTGTGACTGCAAGGATGGGACACTATATAGGGGAGCTTTGTGTTGTATATGAATAAAATTATAGATGTTCACACATATATTTTCATATCTTTACATATGTGTATAAATTTTAAATAAAAAAAAAAACACACTACTGATGGGACTTGAACTCCCAACTTCTGTCTTGTAGGGCTGATCACCTAAGCACTACTCTATACAAGCAGCTCATGCAGACACAGTGTTGAATCCTTATGTTATACAATACAGGTGATGATGTCATAAGGAGGCGGGGCTTGCATTCGATCTGAGGAACAGAACGCCTTCTTTTCCAAGTAGCAGCTTAAGGACTGGATCTGTGAGGAGGTGAATCAACCTCTTGGCAAAAGCCCCTTAAACAGGCAGTAATTGCCCAGAACATTGACCCTAAAGCTGGGAGATGTACATAGAGCCAGCAGACTTTGGTTTCACTATCGATTTTAACAGCTCAGAGGGGAGTAAACATAGAGTGTGCAAGCAGCCAATCACAGTGCAGGGGGCGTGGCTGGGGCATTTCCTGTCTAGGGGCGTATCCCAACAGGCTGAATGAAATGTCAGCCAGCCAATCACAGTGCAGGGGGCGTGTCTAGGGTGCCAGAATCGACCCAAGGGTGTTCTGACCCAGCAACAGCAGAAATAAAAGACAGTTTTACAGAGATGCTTATATCTGCTAAACCAAGTGACAGAGGTAATGCAACCCAATTACAAAAGTGCTTATTTTTACTGTCCCCATAATCTGAGACATGATCTTTGTAACGATAAAACCTCTTTAACATAGAAAATAAAAAATTGAAGACCAACTTGCACGTAAAAGAAATGGAGAGGAACAACCTCTTGCATGCAAAAAGCCAACATGCTCCAAAGTTGATAAAAGGAATCCCTAAGGGGCAATTTTTAAGGATTAGGCGAATCTGTACACTAGATGAGGACTACCAAAGGAACAAACAGAAACTAATACAAAAATTTGTTGATAGAGGGTACGATGAGACGGTACTAAGAAAAATAGGGGATGAAATAGGAAAATTAACTAGGGAGGAAGCACGCAAACACAAAAACAAACAAAAAGATCAAAGGATTAACTACATTACCACCTATGATACCATGCAGAAATAATTAAAAAAAAAAAAATATTTTAAAATCGTGGCATATACTACAGGTAGATCCAAAATATGGTCATCTATTTTTTGATCCCCCTAGATTTATATACCAGAGAGGGAAAAGTGTGGGTAATGTCCTCATTAGGTCAGACCTACAACAAAAGAAAAAAAGAAACAAACACTAATAGGAACACAAAGGAAAGGTACATATGGTTGTCTTGCGTGTCAAAATTGTAATCAAATAATAAAAGGTGATAGAATATCGCATCCAATGAAAGGGTACCCTATATTTATAAAAAAAAAAAAATTCACGTGCAATTCCAGCAATGTCATATATATGCTAAAATGCCCTTGCGGGAAAGCATATATTGGCCAAACAACAAGACCAGCAAGAGTGAGAATTAATGAACATAGATCACAGATAAAATTGTTCAGAACTAGAATGGAAAAAACAGGTAATAAAGAAAAAGACGTAGAAAATAAAAAATTTGGTGAAACATCGGTGGCCAGACATTTTTATGAATCTGGACACAATGTATGGGATCTGAAATGGTGTATTCTAGAAAAAGTAGAAGCAAGTGATACACATATTTTAAAAAATAAATTGTTACAAAGAGAAGTATTTTGGATCCACAAAATGCAAACACTGACACCTAATGGCCTAAATGAAGAGTGCAATTGGAACGTCTATACCTGAATTCTAGTTCTGAACAAATCAGCTGCTATGTGAAGTAACCAAAAGTATGCTACAATAGGATACGGCATATAATGAATAAAAGATAAATATGTTATATGGCCGTCATACTGATGCATACCGCTTGTTTTTATCATTATTGTTTTTAAGATAATGAATGTACATTGAGACACACCGGAATCATATATAAGTGATGTATCCAATGGTTACCTCTATGCTTGACAAAAAAGGGCGTGTAGCTCTCGAAATGTCGCGAGACGTAGCGCTGTTTGAGAGGTGAGGTGTTGAGGAAGGCACACACAGCACAGACGCTGGATGCAACAAGTCCACTCCGGACGGAATCTCCCATGCGACTACGCAAAGTAAAGGAGATGCTTCAATGAACCACCAAGTGAATGATAAATGATAATACAATATATAGAAAGTGAAGTGTGGAATCTGTTTACACTGGACATTCAAATTTTTATGTAAGATTTGAATAAAAATATATATGTTTTATTACGGAAGCATACCGTTGATTCTTGGGGCCTACCCTACAGCTACATGCCTCTTATACTCTGCCACTTGCTTTTTGTCTCTTTCTCTCTGCTTCTCCCAAGGATGTTTAAAAGAAACTCCAGGTCTGCCATGCTCAGGCGCCACTGGGAGTTTCTCCTATTACCCTGTCGGCCAGTCCGATCCTGTTCCTGGGTCTTTACCATCCCCATCCAGTAATCTGTAAACCTAATATGTCAAACTCAAGCACCAGGAAGACAAAATAGTGTTTGACAATCCCGATATTTTTGAAAGATTGCCCTGTGACCCTAATAACATAATCCTCCACTACCAGCACCTTACTAGCCTTCCCTGCACTCTTATTGCCCTCCTTTCTGAAACAGAGAGGGGAAGTGTCTTGCTGCAGCAGTGCTTTTCCAGAAATGACATCACCCTCATACGCAAACCTGGCAAACTTATTGGGGTGTGGCAGATCAGGACTTACAACAAGCAAAGTTTTTTTCTGATTGGAACCAATTCAAACAGTCCTCAAAGGCCTATAATGGTATAATGGAAGGGGCCACAATATCCACTTTCTTGTGGCAGTGATCAGTGTAATGGTTACATACACGAAGTCCTTACTGAATAAAGAAATAGAATGCGGTACTCACCATGCATGAATCTACCTCTAACCATTTCATCCCTAAGATTTTTACTCTTTATAAAGGATACAATAGGGGGAAGAATTGTTTTTTTCTTTCAGGAAGTATAGTGAGTGTTGTGTTCTAGTTCTTTATTCCGTAAACAGATCAGGACTTACCTCCCTCACACTCTTCCCTCTACCCTGCTTCTGATTGTACCCTAGCTAGCTGCCATTTTTCCCTGTAAATGGATAGATAGATAGATAGATAGAAAGATAGATAGATAGATAGACACAATATGCATAGATTCAACTTGGATAATTTTCCTAGTGATTGTTCTTTGCATCCTTGGCAACTAGGGCAAATGCCCCTTCCCTTCTCCCTCTCCCCCTCCCCCCCCCCCACAGGAAAAAAATGGAAATCCCCGATCCCGACGCATGGCCACTTTAGCTGCTCATCAAGCTGCTGGCTGCTGTGAAGACAAGTCCGTACTCCAACTGCATTGCAGGGGAGCTGATCAGTGGGTAGGAGATAGTGCCCCCCTCCTGTATAACTATTAAGATTCCATAGCACGTTAAACAGCAGGAATCAGAGATATCTACATTCCCGGCCACAGAAGGAGAGTGTACCATGCACACAGGGCACCATTCCAAAATAGGGTTTTCCTAATTAAGTTTGCTGTTATTCATAAGTTTTACTCTAGGTGGACACTATGGGCGGCATGTATGAACTGAGCCGAACCAGATATCTGGTATCTTTTCAGCTCGATATCAGGCACAGCCCCGTTCGCTACATTTTTAAATGTGATGCATGCCATTATCGGGAGGCGGGGCACACTAGAACCATAGCTATACATTTATAGCTTGGCTCTGGCATTTCTATGCGCATTACAGTTGGAACAGGTACACCACTTTCAAAGTGGTATACCTGAGCCAGAACTGTTGCACAAGCGCTAGAATTAGAGATGGGCGAATTGATTCTAACCAAGTGGAATTCGTTTAGAATTCCAGGAAAACTTTGGTTCTGAACAAAGTGGAAGTTTGGGGTACTTTGCGTGAACGAAGCGTGCTTTTGATTGATAAATTGGCTGCGAGCACATGGCGTTACATGGGGCAAAGAACTCTGGGAGGAAAGAAGGGCATAGCCTACATGACATGTGCAGAGATGAAGCCAATCAGAGACCGGCGGGATTCTGTGACGTCACCGCACTACATAAGTCCGGGGCGCGACGCTGGGAGCTCATACCGCTCTCACTGTATTGATTGGGGAAGGTGCTGCCACGGCTGCTTATGATATCTCTTACTAAAGAACTCATTTTTATACAGCGATTTTTGGGGAGTGTCACAGCTTGTCTCAGTGACTGCTTCTCTTAGCGTTCTATTTCTGATTTTGTGGGGTATTGGATCTGAAGTCCAGTGTGCATCCAATGCAGCTGCATATACATGTTAATGCTATCTGCTCACAGCACATTGAATATCCAAGGGTTATCTAAGCCTGTTCCTGTTGTATTCATTTAAATAAACAGCGTTTTTACAATCCAAATACCACTTCATTTTTAGTTGCTCATTTCTTTTGCGCAATTTACATCCAGGGGTTCATTAAGTGTTGTTCTGCTGTTGTGGTCACTAAAAGAAAAGTTCTTTTTCACCGCCAAAAAATACATTTTAATTGTAGCATAATTCATAACCGAAGGTTAATTACAAGTTTTTCTGTTGTTGTGTACCGTAGAATACACGCTATTTTAACACACTACAAAGCTGGTAATTGTTGGCAGCATATTTCTTTTGCGCAATTTACATCCAGCGGTTAATTAAGCATTGTTCTGCTGTTGTGGTCACTAAAAGAAATGTTCTTTTTCTGCGCCAAAAAATAAATTTTTCCTGTAGCATAATTCAACCGAAGGTTAATTACAAGTTTTTTTGTTGTTGTGTACCGTAAAATACACGCCATTTTAACACGCTACAAAGCTGGTAATTTTTGGTTGCTCAATTCTTTTGCGCAATTTACATCCAGGGATTAATTAAGCGTTGTTCTGCCATTGTGGTCACTAAAAGAAATGTTCTTTTTCACCGCCAAAAAAGACATTTTACCTGTAGCATAATTCATAACCGAAGGTTAATTACAAGTTTTTTTGTTGTTGTGTACTGTAAAATACACGCCATTGTAACACGCTACAAAGCTGGTAATTGTTGGCAGCACATTTCTTTTGCGCAATTTACATCCAAGGGTTAATTAAGCGTTGTTCTGCCGTTGTGGTCACTAAAAGAAATGTTCTTTTTCACCGCCAAAAAATACATTTTACCTGTAGCATAATTTATAACCGAAGGTTAATTACAAGTCTTTTTGTTGTTGTGTACCGTAAAATACACGCCATTGTAACACGCTACAAAGCTGGTAATTGTTGGCAGCACATTTCTTTTGCGCAATTTACCTCCAAGGGTTAACTAAGTATTTTTCTGCAGTTGTACTTAGTAAAAGAAATGTTCTTTTTCACCGCCAAAGAAGAAATTTTGCCTGTAGCATAATTCATATCCGAATGTTAATTAAGCCTGTTTGTGCTTTTATATTCAGTAAAATACACAATGTTTTTAAACGGCACTTACAAGTAAATTTTTCCTGCCCATTTGTGGAGCGCAATTTATATCCAAGGGTTACCCAAGCTTGTTACTGGGTTCATTTGGAGTCAAATACAGGGTGTGTATTTATCATATGCGGATATCTTCATCAAACAGTGTCTGTACATTTTAGAACAAACAGTATGCCAGACAGAGAGGTGGCAGGCTCTTCACCTGTGAGTGGCAGTGGCACAAACATTCCTGGAGCAGTCCCAGGTCGCAGCACAGCAAGGGGACGTCGCAGCAGGGGTCACTCGGTGAGGCCACAACTGCCGCTGTTATCTAGCGGCCGTGTGTTTTTCAGCAACCCAATGGCTCTTGATTGGTTGACTAGGTCATCCACTTCCTCCCAGATGACATCTGACAACACCAGCCAAGAGTCGGTGGGAACGTCAGACACAAACCTTAGTTGGCATGGCCCAGGAGCGGGTCAACAGCCCTCACCTGTCCTCAGCCCGCCTCTGTCACATCCGATTCCCTCAGCCAGAGATCTACTATGTGGTCTGGGCTCAGCGCCACTATATAGTGAGGATGAACAATTTGAGGAGGGCAGTCAGCAGCTACTTGGCAGCGAAGAAATGGGGCCAATATCCCCTGCTTTTGCAGTAGGCAGCAAAGTATAAGATGTGGAGAGTGGCATGGGAAGTCATGTTGTGAGGGGTCAGCCTCGCATACCAAGACGGGTTTGATGAGGACAGCAGTGACGATGAAAAAACAAATCAATGATGATGTAGCTGACTACATTTGGGGAGCCGGGTGAAGAAAGGGGCTTCATCATCGTCAGGAGAAGAGGGCATCAGCTTGCGCGTCAGGCAGCGGCGCAGCCAGAAAGTGGGTCTTGTGGCCGTGAGTCAGCAGGGGAGCAGCAGTGTGAGGTCGGGAGCCAAGCGGCCACAGGGTAGAAAACCCGCTTCGCAGGTCCAAAAAGTAGCGGCACAGGGGCTCAGCGAGGCAGCGGCGGCGGTAGTCACTCAGTGTGGAGCGTTGGTGGGTAAAAATCAGATACTCCGGTTGGCATTCTTTGCTAAGACACCGGAGGAGCTGAATATGGGTATATGTAGAATCTGTGGGCAGAAAGTGAAGCGTGGCTAGGGAGCTAACGTTGGCACCACGGCCCTGCTTCAACACATGCAGCGTCACCATCCGGTGGCCTGGGAGAAACGTGGCTCAGATGTGGTGGTCCATCCTGCTGCCGCAGCAACAGCAGCAGCAGCACCCAGTGGCACGCATGCCATTGCAGCCAGTCAAGGCTTCCAGCCTGCATATGTTGGACCGACTGTATGAACAGAGAAAGGCCATTAACGATTTTTTGATGGTCCAGGCGGACAGGAGTACTCCCCTGTGTAACTTTGATGTCAGCCAGTGGAGCTCATGCGTGACACCTGCCATTTGTTGGGGCCCATTCGAGGAGGCCACGTTATTTGTCAGTCCCAGGACTACGGTTTGAATATACGTCATTCCATGCTTCATGTCCTTTTAACAGATGCTGAAAAATCTATCTGGTCAGGGGACTGGAGACGTGGCGACTACATCTCGCGGCCACATGAGTCCTGTGGGGACTGAGCTGGAGGAGGAGGGAGAACATTGGAGCAGAAGTATTGTCTGGTGAAATGAGTGGATTTTTCTACCCAGGTGACAAGAGAGGAGGAGCAGGAGCAGTGGAGGGGTAGATGGAGATGAGGAAGACGAGGCAGATGACCGCAAGCACCGTGGCAGTATACAGTGGAAATGGAGGCAGGGGCCCCTCGGAGTTCATTTGTGCAGATGGCCCGCAGCATGCTGATTTGACTGGCTAGTGACAGCCGAATAGTCACCATCCGCAGAGGATGACTTCTGGCTCTCCACCCTATTGGACCATCGCTACCGGTCCAAAATGGGAGCCTTTTTCCCAGCTGCTGAGAGGGAGGACAAACTCAAATTACTATAGGGAAAATTCCTCTGTAGTCAGTTGGCCGGGCCTATGTGCGGCATCGTCCCTCCTCTGACAGGTCTGACCGGGGGGTTCCTCAGCGCTCACGTACTACTCCCGTGGCTGCTGGGGGAAAGGGGGGGGTAGGAGCAGTACCAGCTCCATAAGCAGCAACCAAAGTTGGAGTCACTGATGAGCAGTTTCCCTTCACCCGCCAAGTGAGGAGGGCAGTCGCCAGCAGCAGCAGCAGGACCTGGAGCAGCCCTAAACCCAAAACCAGGTGGTGGCCTACTTGGAAAGCACTCTGCCCCCCCAGTTAGAAAAATCCGCTGGACTACTGGGCAGCCAAACTGGATGTGTGGCCGCAACTTGCCGAGTTTGCAGTGGAGAAGCTGTCCTGCCCAGAGAGTAGTGTGGCATCAGAGCGGGTATTCAGTGCAGCGGGGGCCATTGTTACCCCAAGGAGAACCCGCTTGTCCGCGGGAAATGTGGAACAACTGACCTTTGTCAAGATGAATCAGGCGGGGGATCGGCCAGGATTTCCACACCCAAAAAGCCTTAGGCGTCGGGATACATCAGCCATGACTCTCACCCAAACGTGAGAAATGGTCTGGGTTCAAACTACCTGCCTCAGCCACTATTCTGATGCCGCCATCCGCCCGATGTCACACATCTGCTGCCAGTTTCTCCATCTGCCACCAACCATCTTTACCAGGACTGGTATTGCCCTCACCTCCACACTCTGTAATTGTGCTACTCTATGACCTCATGCTGCTGCTGCTGCTGCTGCCGTGCCCTCCACACTGTCATTGTGCCACTCTGTGGCCTAATAAAGTTTTTTGCCACCTCCAGAATGACATTGTGCCACTACCTGACCTCATACTGCTGCTGTGGCTGCTTTCCGTGCCCTCCCCCAAATGTGTCATTGTGCCACTCTTGACCTTATGCTGCTGCTGCCGTGACCTCCACTCTGTCATTGTGCCACTCTGTGGCCTACTACTGTTTTGACACCTCCAGAATGTCATTGTACCACTGTCTGACCTCATGCTGCTGCTGATGTGGCTGCTGCCAAGACCTCCACACTCTGTCATTGTGCCACTCTGTGGCCTACTACTGTTTTGCCACCTCCGGAATGTCATCGTGCCACTGCCTGACCTCATGCTGCTGCTGTGGCTGTTGCCGTGCCCTCCACACTGTGTCATTGTGCCACTCTCTGACCTCATGGCACTCCTGCCATCACCTCCACTCTCTGTCATTGTGCCACTCTGTGGCATACTACTGTTTTACTACCTCCAGAATGTCCTCGTGCCTCTTTCTGACTTCATGCTGCTGCTGCTGTGGCTGCTTCCGTGCCCTCCACACTGTGTCATTGTGCCACTCTCTGACCTCATGCTGCTGCTGCCATGACCTCCACTCTCTGTCATTGTGCCACTCTGTGGCCTACTCCTGTTTTTGCCACCTCCAGAATGTCATTGTGCCACTGTCTGACCTCATGCTGCTGCTGTGGCTGCTGTCATGACCTCCACACTCTGTCATTGTGCCACTCTGTGGCCTACTACTGTTTTTGCCACCCCAGATGTCATTTTTGCCACTGTCTGACCTCATGCTGCTACTGTGGCTGTTCCTTGCCCTCCACACTGTGTCATTTTGCCACTCTCTGACCTCATGCTGCTGTTGCCGTCACCTCCACTCTCTGTCTTTGTGCCACTCTTTGGCCTACTACTGTTTTGCCACCTCCAGAATGTCATTGCGCCACTGCCTGACCTCATGCTGCTGCTGCTGTGGCTGCTGCCGTGCCCTCCACACTGTGTCATTGTGCCACTCTCTGACATCATGCGGCTGCTGCCATCACCTCCACCCTCTGTCATTGTGCCACTCTGTGGCCTACTACTGTTTTGCCACCTCCAGAATGTCATTGTGTCACTGTCTGACCTCATGCTGCTGCTGTGGCTGCTGCCGTGCCCTCTACACTGTGTCATTGTGCCACTCTGTGGCCTACTCCTGTTTTGCCACCTCCGGAATGTCATTGTGCCACTCTCTGACCTCATGCTGCTGTGGCTACTGCCGTCACCTCCACACTCTGTCACTGATGATGCCACCTGAGCCCTCAGCTTGTTTTTTTCCAGCTGTTGCTGCCATGACTTTTTCAGGCTACATTCCCGCTTGAGTTTTTTGGTCAGTTTTGCCCTCATAAGTGCCCAGGGAATTTTATAGTGAAGCGATTCTAAGAGCGGCGGCAGTAATCTGCGTGTCATACTAAAACACAACATTGTATGAAGAGCAAACCAAGCTCCCTCTGCATATTTAAGCATGGCACAACGTTCTACAGCACCCTGCAGGCTCTGTGCAGCCTGGAAATAGCTGTTTTTTAATGCAATTCGTCCCAAAGCATTCGGAACGAAACTAATTTTGTCGGAAAATTTGGCGGTCACCGAATCGAATTTTTGAGAAATTCACCCATCTCTAGCTATAATGTGCCTGATTTATAACCCGCTTTAGAGCGGGTTCATAAATCAGGAGCTTTCTAGCCTATTACTATGCCCATGAAATTTGACATTAACATGCCAAATTTCATACATGCCGCCCTTTATATTTTAGATTAAGGAATACATAACTCTACATCAAATACCACTATACAGCTCTGGAAAAAATAAAGAGACCACTGCACAGTTTTCTAAAAATCAGCATCTCTACATGTCTGACAGCCATTCCATTCCAATGTCAGTTGAATTCCAACCAAAGTCCACCTCATTCTACTTAATGTGCTTCTGATTAGGTGATCACCTGAACCAAATCTTATTTAATGAAGGAAAGTATAAAAAAAACTTCAGTGGTCTTCACAATCCTCTTGCAATAGGCCAAGCTGGATGGCAAAACAAGTGCTAGGAATAGGCCAAAAGGAATTTGAATGAAAAAATCATGGTTATTCCACCAAATATTGATTGACTCTTCCTGACTTAAAACATTAGTATTAATGTTTCTAAAGAACTATGAACTTGTTTTCTTTGCATTATTTGAGGTCTGACAGCACTGCTGCTTTTTTTATTATTTTGAAGATTTCTCATTTACTGCAAATAAATACAACATTTTTTGCTTTGAATTTCGGAGACATGTTCTCAGTAGTTTATATAATAAAATAACAGTGTACATTTTTCTCCAAAAAATTACCATTGAAGAGAAAAATCAGAGAAACTGAAAATTTTGCAGTGGTCTCTTAAAGGAGTTGTCTCATTAAAAGCTTTCAGCCTCTGTCTGTGACTGGGAGTTGAATTGAGGGGCGTGCTAGCTTGTCTGCCTCTTCTCCTCCCTCTTCCCCCCTCCCCTCAGCACACAGGCAGCTCCATAACTTCTATACAGCAAGGGGGAGGGGGGGTTTGCTGCCAGAGTTAACCCTGTGTGTGCCTGCCTAGGTCTGCTGCAGCTCTTGCTGCTGTCTCCACAGTCAGGAGACAGGAGAGGGCTGATCTGAGTGTGGAGCCAGAGCAGGGGGGATGCAAGTGTTCCTATACCCCCTGCTTAGCTTACATTGTCAGAACAGACACAGGGCAGCTGGGAAGTGTTACTATACTCAGGATGTGTCACTAGTACAGCAAAGCATGAACTGTTCACATGCCTTATCTGTTCTATTACTATAGTGACAGCTCCACAGACACATCATGATTATAGTAACACACAGGGTCACTGCTGTCACATCTATCTGTGTAGAGAGCAGGAGGAAGCAGGCACACACAGGGTTAATCCAGGCAGCATGGACACAGAAGCCAGAGCCCTCCTCCCCCCTCCACTACAGAAGCATTCTGTGCAGGAGGGGCTCTCTGCTCCGACCTGTATGAGTCATACAGACCTGACAGCCAGTGAGATAAGGATCAACAGGTCGGCTGCTATAGAAATTTTAGAAGCTGATGTAGTACTACTAACAGGGCTAACTCAAAATCAGTAGGACATTTGTAATGAACATATATTGCAAAGCTACTTTTTTTTTAAAGATCTTTTAATTAAAACCCAATCATTGTAGCGAGACAACCCCTTTAATTTTTTCCAGAGCTGTGTAGCTATGACATCCATGTATCTTCAGCATAAGTACAGTATGAAAATGGTTAAATCAAAATTGCTATAACACCAGATGGAAATCAAAAGAAATGCCTTTTCATTAGGCTTCATAAAAAAGACTGAGGCACAATAAAAAATAACTATCACACAATAATGATAATATTTTCATTGAGTAAGTGTATGAATAGAATCATCTTATTGACAATGTTAGCCAGAAAATCTCCATTTCAGCTTTAACATGACCTTGATTAAAAAGACAAAGCTAGGAGTCGATGTTCATATTTTGAGCAGTACAAGAAGCCGTCAGACAAAGATACAACTATATATATTTTTCGAGAGACATCATTTAATTAAAACTGTACAGAACAGTTGTTTCTAAGTGAGTTTGTACTTTCCTTGCTAAGCAACATACATTTATGTTAAAAGTCATTATAATCTCTGCTTCCAGTAAAATGTGTCAATTCTCCAGCGCTGCCTTTTGTTGGAATTTATATAATGTTCATTGCTTTTGTGTTATAAATTTGCAGCGAACAGCTGCTGACAAGCTACCTATCGGAAATAATAGATGTCTATTACTATAAGAGAAAGAGACAACAGGAGACCCATACTGATGTGCTCCCAAAAGGTCAAAGCACATGTCAGCAGTTGCAGTTACAGCCTTGGCAGCCCAATTATTCAGCTCTTCTAACTGGCACCTTTTGTTATTGTTAGAAAGCTTGCCTCTGCTGTCTAGCTGGGCCAACCATTCTCAGAGCATTAAGAAACATTTTGCTCAAAAATGTGAGACTTGAAATGTTGGTTTTCCAATTTAATTGCCTAATACATAACTAGTGTTGCTCTCTGTGGTATGGGGTGATTAAAAGGACGACGCAAAAGTATAGTCTTGGTATTTATAATATAACACGTACTGTATTTATGAATATAAAAATATATATTACCTATCCAAGTTTTATTTATACACTACAATTGTTCTAAGTGATTTCCATTGGTGGAGCAGGAGATGTCTTAGCGGTAGTACAGGTCTGTCTAGATGCAATACGGCGTACCCTTGAAAATGGACTGTACTGCTTTAGTGATGTGCTGTACCAGGTTGTTCAGATCCTATGACCAAGGGGCAGATACACTGAATCCTTGATGTAAACTGACAATAAGAAGTTGCATGATGTTAGATCTGGTTATTGTGGAGGCCAGCTCAACATTGGTGAATCATCTTGCATTACGGTGCAATTTCATTTAGATATTGGCGAGTAGAAATGTGGAGGTGCACCATCCTGCTGATAGACTAAGTTTGACAGGTCTTCTTCTAGTTGTGGCATAAGTCTCCAGGGACAGAATCCTTGGCAAAAAAGAAGAGAGCATACACTTGCCTGCTCATTGACCAGAACATGCTTAGTTTGGGTGAGTCCCTGATTTGTTCGATAATCGTACATGGTTTTTCTGAGCTCATAATTCTAACATTGTGGTGATTGATCTTCCCACTGAGATGAAAGGATGTCTCATTGCTGAACACCATTCTTTCAGAGAATTTGTCCTCTTCCAACCAGCACTGCAATTTATTACAAAAGTCACAACGTTTTGGTTTGTTGAAGTCCTTCTCTGTACAAGATGCCACATCTTTTAGTGTTTTTCTAGTAAAGAAGCATTTTATGCCTCCAAGGATTGCAGGATTTTTCCCTTTTTCTGCTGTTTCGGTTTGTTGTCTGGTTTCAGCTCTCTGGAGAAGATGTTATCTGTACGGTTTACAATACAGACGTTTTTGTAAGATACATCATACCATGGTTTGGGGTACCTGTAGTTCCATACTAGTCAACTTTGTTGAACTATGCTTGTACATTGCTCTCATTCTATTAACAGTCTTTTCTGATGTCTTTGTGTAGCAGGATCTTTCCAAAAATATAAACTCTAGTGGTTTATAATTGCTTTACCCAAAACAAAATACAGTTTCTATGTGAAGCACATTTGCCAACTTTTTTTCTGAAAGTTTCTGTACTGTCACAACAGAGTGTGTAATTGCAAATTCCAACAAACAAAGTTGCACATGTATGAAAAGTGTAGCCGCCTCAACAGTCGTACTTCTCAATAAGTTAGTGTAGCATTTGTCAGCATGTACGAAAGAAAAAATGTGTGCTGCAGTGAGACAAAAACATGTGCCAAAAACTGGCGCATAGAGTATGAATGCACCAAAATTGTCTCAGTCTCACCATTCTGAAACTTGCGTGGATTAATCCAATACTTTCATGCCACATTTTGTTGTGACACATTCATAAATGTGGTGCATCGAATGAACATGGCACAACAAGGCCCTGTAGAATTGGCGCATACAAAAATGTCGGGGCAGTTGCAGCATGCACCAGATTTTAGAGTACGACTGTTCATACATCTGTTCAACAGGGCTACAACAGGTTTTTTGGCTCAAAGAACAACCCGTTCATACATGTCGCCCAAAAAGCTTGTTCTTGCATTGATATAGCAATCTTATGTCACACTTTGTAAGCTCATTGTAAAATGAACTCTTGAAAATGAAAGTTGTATTGTGATTGGTTACTATGAGCAGTTATCCAGTTTTGCTTTGATTTAAAGTCACTGGCCATTAACCATTGATGTTATTTTATCCATGTAGTGGCATTAAGGTAATAGGCATAAGGGTAGATCACTTTCTCAGTGCCCAGTGGTGTGCCACCCTTAGGCCTCGTTCACACGGCTTATTTGGGGACGGATTGGCGCCGTACTCCGCGCCGGATTTGCGCTGCAGTACGGCGCCAATCCGTTGGAGTCATTACGGTATTCCACTGCTCTTATAGAGAACAGTGGAATCCATCGCTCCTCCCCGCTCGGCAAATCCGCCGCGGGGGGAGAAAGTGACATGCACATTATTTACGGTGCGGACGCGCCGTAAACAATGCATTGTCTATGGGGCCGGGAGCGGCGCCCCCGCCGCGCTCCCGGCCCCGCCCCTTATTCACGGCGGATTTGTGCGCTCAATACGGCGCACAAATCCGTCGGGAATAAGCCGTGTGAACACGGCCATAGAGGCAGACTAGGCCACTAGCACGGCACCCACAGTGACGGAAGATTTATCACTGTACTGCATCCTGTTTCCTATCACATACTGCTTCTTTGTCGCTTCTACTAGGTTGATTTCAATACTAGTTTTGTAACTCTACAGTGAGCTCCCCCTATTGGTGCCTGCAGGTCTTTTATATCTGTAAGAAATGTGTCAAAAAGTTATGGATACATTTCATGCAGATTGTGCAAAAATGACATTCACGCTCATTTCTGTACTTTAAAATAAAATGATAATCAGAGGGTTTTGTCTGTAACTTTAGACTACTTAAAGCAGATTTTAAATTTCACAATCTTTTGGGCAAAATTTAGCCAGTCTAAATTGATAAATGTATTTAAATCCTTGACACTTTACTAATCATTCCTTATTTTCTTGCCTAATTTGGATATGAACTCTAAGAAAAAATTTGTGAAAAATCACGTAAAACAGTAATGAATCTAATGCACAACAATGCACAGTAAAATTACCCAGATTGGACAAAATTTTTAGCTATGTTCATCAGTCCCATTGACTTTGAATTAAGCAATAATGCACTTGCCTGAACCGTACTCCATTTCTTTGGGGGACATGTAATTTAGGTGAGATAAGCAATAAATGTTGTTTCTAGGAAAACTCTGTAACCCCTTACCAACAGAGGTCATATGGGCACATCTTTGTGCCGGAAAGGGTCTATGTAGTGGGATTACTCAATAATCCCACTACATGAAAGGCTGGTGTCAGCTGCTAATTGCAGCTGACACCCACCAGTAACAGCAGGGAATAGAGCTGGCTCCATTCCCTGCTGTTCAACCCATTTCTCACTGTGATCATCACCCCAGAGGCAACATGGCAGCTGGAAGTCTTATGAAGGCTTCAATCACTGCCATGTATCCGTTTCTAACACTTTGGGCCACATGCATTGAAACTGTCTGGGTCTAAGACTTTCTTTGTTGCCCAATCAGAGCTAACCTTTCATTTTCTCAGAGCACTATATGAAATGAAAGTGGAGCTCTTATTGGTTGCTATGGGGAACAAAGAAAGTCTTAAACCTAGACAGTTTTCATACATGTGGCCCTTTCTGTCCTAAATAGGAAGTGCTAGAACAGCCATCTTTGAACACTCTTCGGCATTGTTTATACAAACTAGAAGGGTGTAATACTGATCATGCCCACTAGTGATCAAGTATCCTGGGGGGACTCAAAGTTAAAGTAAAAAAAAAAAAAATGTTTAAAGATACAAAGATAAAAAATATTAAAAGTTCTTATCACCCCCTTTTGCCATTTTACAAATAAAACTAAATAAAATGTTTAAAAAGTTACACATAATTGGTCCATAAAAGTTTACTGCTGCTTTCTGACAAAGCCCAATTTTTTAAAATCTGACGTGTGTCACTTTATGTGAGAATAACTTTTTGACTCTTTTACCTATCTATGTGATTCAGAGACTGTTTTCTCATGAGACATTGTGCTTTGAGTTAGTAAGAAATTTTGGTACAACAAATCCTTTTTTATTTGTGAAAAATATCACAATATTGTGAAAAAATAAAAAACATTAACATTTTCAAACTTCAAAAATTCCAAAAAGATAGATAGTTATTCCACTCAAAATAGTTTATTATTAGCATCTACCTTATGTCTACTGTAGGCTGACATAATTTTTAAATCTATTTTTATTTTTTTATGACATTAGGCGGCTTAGAAATTTAGTAGCAATTTTTTACATTTTCAAGAAAATTTGTAATACAAATTTTTTATGGACCAGTCCGGTTCTGATGTGGTTTTGACGGGTCTGTATGTTAGATACCTCCATAAATGACTACATCTAATAAACTACACCACTTAAAGTACCGTCTTGTTCGGACTATAAGGCGCACCGGATTATAAGGCGCGGCACATTAAATGAAACAAAGCTCAGACCGCAAGCCACGCTTCATTCAACACTTTCAAAATAACTCTCAACTTGTAACCATGTAACAAAAGTCAATACATGTACAGATTTCCGTGCCGTATCGCGAAATACGTGTCACACTTAGTGGAGCTTATTTGCAACTGATTTGCAACTGATTTCGGAACGTATTTACATCGGAAATCCGACGTGATTCAGTTCTGAAATCAGCTGCGTGAACATTGCCTTAGGCTATGTTCACACGGCTTATTTCAGAACGTATTTACATCGGATTGCCGATCGTAAACACGTTCTGAAATCAGTTGAAAATCAGTTGCAGATAAGTGCCACTAAGTGTGGCACGTATTTGTAACTGATTTCCCGACGGATTCACCATCTCCACCATTGTAGGTGGTGACTCCGTCCGTAAATAATTGACATGCACATTGTTTTTCCGTCCGGATTGCCGTTGTCAATCCGCGGCGGCAATCCGGCACGGAAATACGCGTCGTGTGAACGACGAGCCGTATTTTCTATTGAAATCAATAGAAAATAGGCTGTTACTTATTTCTGACTGATTTGCCAATGGATTGACGATCGTTAATCCGTCGGCAAATCCGCGGCGAAATAAGCCGTGTGAACGAGGCCTTAGTGACACTTATTTGCAACTGATTTGTACCTGATTTCGGAACGTATTTACGATTGTCAATCCGTTGCAAATCCGGTGAAAATCAGTAACAAATCAGTGTCACTAAATTAGCTGTACCTAATACGTTCTGAACAAAGCCTAAAAACCCAAGTGAAGAATTGATTCATATATAAGGCGCATCGGACTATAAGGCGCACTTTCGATTTCTCAGAAAATCATAGGCTTTTATGTGCGCATTAGAGTCCGAAAAATACGGTATTCAAAACAGCATTTAAGAAGTTTATTTACTAATTAAGTGTTTCACAGGAATTAAAACAAAAAAAAATTCACTTTTTTTTTTGCAGATTTTCAATTTTAGAATAGGAGGAGCACCTACAGATGTAGCAGAACTAAACAGAGCAGATATTGCACTGTGATATCACGGTACAGAATGTTATCTCAACTTTTTCAATGCTTTTCATTTGCCTTTGTTTACAGATAAGAGGGGATAACATGAAAAGCCATTTTATCACAGTCAAGCTGTACTCTGCTACATCTGTACTGGACTTTGCAGTCTTATTTGCGATTAGATTTTATTTAGGCACCATTTCAGGTTTGCGGACACCCTAAGGTGCTAAAACTCAATAAACACCCTTAAAAGACCCTATATTGGAAACTACACCCTGAAGGAATATATCCAGGGGTGTAGTGAGTATATCAATCCCACAGGTGTTTCACAATTTTTTTTTAGCATTAGGCGGTGAAAATGAAAAAAATATTTTTTTTTCAACAAACTGCAATTTTAGCTAAAATGTTTAATTTTTACAAAGAATCCTGGAAAAAAAGCGCCCCAAATTTTGTTACGCAACTTCTTCCAAGTTCAGCAATACCGTATATATGGGTGTAAACTGCTGTTTGAGGGCAATACACAACGTGGAAATCCCTAAAGAAGCATTTATGCTATCTATCATACATGAAAAAACTTTGAGACTCTCGGTTCACATATTTTGATCAAAAGATGTTTAAGCTGCCCACGACTTTCAACGTGATCTCAAAATCGGGCAGTCCTATCCTATCTTTACCTCTCAATCGAGCCAATCAGGCCTCCCGCTGGGTCAACCGACCTCCATTATACAGAGAGAAAAAATAAAAAACACCCAACCTGCAAGCTGCCCTTCTTATGACAGCCTGTGAGAGTGGGCGGGGACAGAAACACAAAATGGAAGCACCCTTTCCTTCCCATATAGGTTAAAATCAATGTACACCGAGTATAACGTATGTTTCTGCACACAAAAACATTTCTGAAAAAACGTATGCAAACCTGGGTGCCACTGGCAGGGCTGCGGCACACATGTAATTATACATGTACGCACACAGACCGCCGCCAGCGGCACATTTCTGCAAAAAGGGCAATACACAACGTGGAAATCCCTAAAGAAGCATTTATGCTATCTATCATACATGAAAAAACTTTGAGACTCTCGGTTCACATATTTTGATCAAAAGATGTTTAAGCTGCCCACGACTTTCAACGTGATCTCAAAATCGGGCAGTCCTATCCTATCTTTACCTCTCAATCGAGCCAATCAGGCCTCCCGCTGGGTCAACCGACCTCCATTATTCAGAGAGAAAAAATAAAAAACACCCAACCTGCAAGCTGCCCTTCTTATGACAGCCTGTGAGAGTGGGCGGGGACAGAAACACAAAATGGAAGCACCCTTTCCTTCCCATATAGGTTAAAATCAATGTACACCGAGTATAACGTATGTTTCTGCACACAAAAACATTTCTGAAAAAACGTATGCAAACCTGGGTGCCACTGGCAGGGCTGCGGCACACATGTAATTATACATGTACGCACACAGACCGCCGCCAGCGGCACATTTCTGCAAAAAGGGCAATACACAACGTGGAAATCCCTAAAGAAGCATTTATGCTATCTATCATACATGAAAAAACTTTGAGACTCTCGGTTCACATATTTTGATCAAAAGATGTTTAAGCTGCCCACGACTTTCAACGTGATCTCAAAATCGGGCAGTCCTATCCTATCTTTACCTCTCAATCGAGCCAATCAGGCCTCCCGCTGGGTCAACCGACCTCCATTATTCAGAGAGAAAAAAATAAAAAACACCCAACCTGCAAGCTGCCCTTCTTATGACAGCCTGTGAGAGTGGGCGGGGACAGAAACACAAAATGGAAGCACCCTTTCCTTCCCATATAGGTTAAAATCAATGTACACCGAGTATAACGTATGTTTCTGCACACAAAAACATTTCTGAAAAAACGTATGCAAACCTGGGTGCCACTGGCAGGGCTGCGGCACACATGTAATTATACATGTACGCACACAGACCGCCGCCAGCAGCACATTTCTGCAAAAAGGGCAATACACTACGTGGAAATCCCTAAAGAAGCATTTATGCTATCTATCATACATGAAAAAACTTTGAGACTCTCGGTTCACATATTTTGATCAAAAGATGTTTAAGCTGCCCACGACTTTCAACGTGATCTCAAAATCGGGCAGTCCTATCCTATCTTTACCTCTCAATCGAGCCAATCAGGCCTCCCGCTGGGTCAACCGACCTCCATTATTCAGAGAGAAAAAATAAAAAACACCCAACCTGCAAGCTGCCCTTCTTATGACAGCCTGTGAGAGTGGGCGGGGACAGAAACACAAAATGGAAGCACCCTTTCCTTCCCATATAGGTTAAAATCAATGTACACCGAGTATAACGTATGTTTCTGCACACAAAAACATTTCTGAAAAAACGTATGCAAACCTGGGTGCCACTGGCAGGGCTGCGGCACACATGTAATTATACATGTACGCACACAGACCGCCGCCAGCGGCACATTTCTGCAAAAAGGGCAATACACAACGTGGAAATCCCTAAAGAAGCATTTATGCTATCTATCATACATGAAAAAACTTTGAGACTCTCGGTTCACATATTTTGATCAAAAGATGTTTAAGCTGCCCACGACTTTCAACGTGATCTCAAAATCGGGCAGTCCTATCCTATCTTTACCTCTCAATCGAGCCAATCAGGCCTCCCGCTGGGTCAACCGACCTCCATTATTCAGAGAGAAAAAATAAAAAACACCCAACCTGCAAGCTGCCCTTCTTATGACAGCCTGTGAGAGTGGGCGGGGACAGAAACACAAACATGTATGATAGATAGCATAAATGCTTCTTTAGGGATTTCCACGTTGTGTATTGCCCTTTTTGCAGAAATGTGCCGCTGGCGGCGGTCTGTGTGCGTACATGTATAATTACATGTGTGCCGCAGCCCTGCCAGTGGCACCCAGGTTTGCATACGTTTTTTCAGAAATGTTTTTGTGTGCAGAAACATACGTTATACTTGGTGTACATTGATTTTAACCTATATGGGAAGGAAGGGGTGCTTCCATTTTGTGTTTCTGTCCCCGCCCACTCTCACAGGCTGTCATAAGAAGGGCAGCTTGCAGGTTGGGTGTTTTTTATTTTTTCTCTCTGAATAATGGAGGTCGGTTGACCCAGCGGGAGGCCTGATTGGCTCGATTGAGAGGTAAAGATAGGATAGGACTGCCCGATTTTGAGATCACGTTGAAAGTCGTGGGCAGCTTAAACATCTTTTGATCAAAATATGTGAACCGAGAGTCTTAAACTGCTGTTTGGGCGCATGGCAGGGAGTACACGGGTGGGAGCGCTATTTGGCTTTTGGAACGCAGATTTTCGTGGGTGCCATGTCGCATTTGCAAAGCTCTCAAAGTAGCAGAACTGGGGAAACCTTCCAGAAGTCACAGGTGTTCCATAATTTTTCTAGCATTGAGCCATGAAAATAGGAGGGGGGGACGACGACGCAGTTCAGTCATTGTTTTTTGGGTTTAAATATCACAGCGTTTGCTGTACAGTGTACAGCGTAAGTGACAGTGTGAATGACAGGATAAGTTTACTATGCAGTCGGTACAATTGTAATTATATAACTTTAATATCATTTGTTATGTTTTATTACTTTTACACAATAGAAATGCATTTATAAAAAATAGCGTTTTTATGTGTACTATTCTGACAGCCATAACTTTTTTATTTTTTGTATACGGGGCTGATTACGGGCTTATTTTTTGTGGGATGAGTTGATGTTTTATTGGTACCACTATGGAATTCATATGACACTTTGATCACTTTTTATTAAAGTTTTGTGAGGCTTTTTGAACAAAATACAGCAATCCTGGTAGTGGTTTTTAATTTTTATTTTTTACAGTAGTGACCGCAGGGTACAAATGACATGTTAGTTTAACTCAGCAGGTCGATACGATTACAGCGATACCCAATTTGTTTTTGTTTTTTACTGCTTTTAGAGAATAAAAACACTTTTGCATTGCCATATTCTGAGAGCCATAACTTTTTTATTTTTCTGTTTATGGAGCTGTGTAAGGGTTTGCTTTTGCAGGATGAGCTGTCATTTTTATTGGTATCACTTTTGGGGGGACAAGGCTTTTTGATCAGTTTTAAATCTGTTTTTTGGAAGGCAGGGTAAAGACATACAGAAAATGGGACATTACTTACTCAAAAAACACTCCAGTTCTTAGGGGCTTGTTCACAGCTCAATGGCTGAACTGACATGAACCAGTAGCAAAGCAACTCTGCCATTTATGCTGACTGGGAAAAAGATCACAGGTGCAGCTAATTGCCTGACCAATATGAAAAACTGCACACCAACTTAACACCTATTCACACCAGCATGCAGAAAAGCCGCAGTATAATGCATGGGAAGATTGCACAGATGCAAAGTAACCAATGAAACAACCACTCATACAACCTCAGGGCATGAGGGAGGTGGTTGCCGGTACTACAATTGCATATAATAAGGCGATACAAAAGTGTGCCATAAATATAGATACGTGTGGTACACCATGCTGGCTTACAACCTATTAGAGACACCTATACTATTAGACCAGGCGGGCTGCTCAGCATTTTCTAAGTGTCCAACACAACACAGGCACACTCTGCTCCCCAGCACTGTTGGGCAAATAAAAAAGGACATACTGGAAAAATATTAAATATGAGGTATTAGTTGGTAATGGGGCCCCATAACGCAAGCTCACAAGCCTCTTCATGGCTCCTCATGTCTTGTGAGTCCCTACACTAACAATTTTACAGAAAAAACATACAGAAAATGGGACATTACTTACTCAAAAAACACTCCAGTTCTTAGGGGCTTGTTCACAGCTCAATGGCTGAACTGACATGAACCCAGTAGCTAGCAACTCTGCCATTTATGCTGACTGGGAAAAAGATCACAGGTGCAGCTAATTGCTTGAGCAAGATGAAAAACTGCACACCAACTTAACACCTATTCACACCAACATGCAGAAAAACCTTATTATATGCAATTGTAGTACCGGCAACCACCTCCCTCATGCCCTGAGCAGGGCCGGACTGGGACCAAAAAACAGCCCTGGCACAAAATGCCCAACCAGCCCACATACAATATCCGCCGCCTCTGCCCACATACAATATCCGCCAGTCCGCCATTCGCAAAAATAACCACCACTATAAACACCAGCAAGAAAGTTAAAATGGCGCAGAGAAATCACAGGGTTAGGGACAAGCGTACAGTTGTTTTTACAATTAGGGACAAGTGTACGCTGCCACTATACAAGCGTTGATATAACTTACAATACCGCTACGTAGTGATCAAATCACCAGTGGTCACCATCACATGACAATGAATACAGCACTGATCCCACAGAAGGATAATAACCCCGGACACCCAGGGACTCACAGGAGACGGCTTATCTGTTGAGAGTCGCTTTCTTTCCCTTTTTCTTCTCCATCCGGTCCAGACCGCCATGATGACTTCTCCAGCCATAACTCGTGCAGAATTTACCACAAACATCTTAGACTTCTCACTTTTGCAGCACCTCTTTACCTCTGTCCCACCTGTGTACAAACTCCCAATACATAGCACCTGAAATGGTTATAATGACCCCTTGTGTCCCTAACAGTTAGGGCTTGTTCACACAGAGTTTACACTCCGTGTTACAAGCGCTTTTCGGATCCGTCTTGGGGTCCGCACTGTCGGTCCCCAAGACGGATCTAACAATTATGAGTGACATTATCACTGCTGTCTATGACGAACACGGAGCGGCGTTCACATGAGATCACTGACATGCAATTCTTTTCAAGACGGAGCCGAGCTGCGCTTTTGAAACACACAGCGGCGATCCCTCATGTGAACGCCGCTCCGTGTTCGTCATAGACAGCAGTGATAATGTCACTCATAATTGTTAGATCCGTCTTGGGGACCGACAGAGCGGACCCCAAGACGGATCCCTAAAGCGCTTGTAACACTGAGTGTAAATTCCGTGTGAACAAGCCCTTAAAGTTCCCACAGACAGCTCTGGGGCTCCTCTTCTGTACACAGTCTAAGTTGTTTTTGTTTCCTTATATAATAGGTAGGTTAACCCTTCACACAGGACAAAGGTACACTGCTAAATTAAGTAAGTAGGTAGACCCCCTTTTGGGTAGGTAGGTAATTAGGCAGGAAGGTAAGAATATAGGCCCCCAATGAGGGAGGCAGGTAGTTACATAAAACAGGCTGATAAATAGGCCCCTATAAGGTAGGCCACACCACTCCACAACTTGGCATCCCACCAGTCTGGATAGCTAGCTGACCAGAGGGGCTATCTGGTAAGGCCTGGGGGAGGAGAGGGGCTAGCTGACCAGAGGGGCTAGCTGCTGAGGTGAGGGGCTAGCTGACCAGAGGGGCTAGCTGCAGAGGCCTGGGGGGGTAGCTGCTGAGGCCTGGAGGGTGGGTGGGGGGCTGGCTGCTGAGGCCTGGAGGGGGGTGGGGCTAGCTGCTGAGGCCTGGGGGGGGCTGGCTGCTGAGGCCTGGGGGTTGTGGGGCTGGCTGCTGAGGCCTGGGGGGGGGGGTAGCTGCTGAGGCCTGGAGGGGTAGCTGCTGAGGCCTGGAGGGTGGGGGGGCTAGCTGCTGTGGCCTGGAGGGGAGGGGGGGCTGGCTGCTGAGGCCTGGGGAGGTAGCTGCTGAGGCCTGGGGGAGTAGCTGCTGAGGCCTGGAGGGGTAGCTGCATAGGCGTTGGGGGGGTAGGTGCAGAGTCATGAGGGGGTAGCTGCTGAGGCCTGGGGGGTAGCTGCAGAGGCCTGGGGGGGTAGCTGCAGAGGCCTGGGGGGGTAGCTGCAGAGGCCTGGGGGGGTAGCTGCTGAGGCCTGGGGGAGGGGGGGGCTCGCTGGTAGAGCCCCAATAACAAAGTTAAAGCCACTTACTAGCAGGATGGATCAGTCCTCTGCAGCTCCTCTCATAGGCAGGAAGTTCATGTCCTCGGTGTCCTGCCGGGCAGTCAGTGCTCTTCTGCACTGAGCACGGAGCTGCCGGCCCCGCCCCCGGAGCTCACTGAGCTGTGCTGCCCGAGCCTCCTCCTCCTGCTGCCGCCTCACTGAGAGGAGCGGCCGCTGCGGAGCTGCGCTGGCAGCATCAGGAATCCCGACAGTCCTGACTCCTGATGCTGCCAGTATGAACACTGAGGCGTGGAGCGGCCCATAGCGGCAGCCGTGGCCTCCGCAGCTCCTCTCATTCTCTGCTGCCAGCCCTGGACATAATACTTTAGCCGCCCATCACGGCGGCTGCGGCCCTCACAGCGACGCTGCTCACCTGGAAGATCAGGAAGGAGCAGCGCCAGCTGATTACAAGTGTTGCAGGCGGCCCATGAGTCACACGGCCCGCCGGGCATTCGCCCGGTTGCACAAGTGCTCAGTCCGGGCCTGGCCCTGAGGTTGTATGAGTGGTTGTTTCATTGGTTACTTTGCATCTGTGCAATCTCCCCATGCATTATACTGCAGCTTTTCTGCATGCTGGTGTGAATAGGTGTTAAGTTGGTGTGCAGTTTTTCATCTTGCTCAAGCAATTAGCTGCACCTGTGATCTTTTTCCCAGTCAGCATAAATGGCAGAGTTGCTAGCTACTGGGTTCATGTCAGTTCAGCCATTGAGCTGTGAACAAGCCCCTAAGAACTGGAGTGTTTTTAAGGCAGGGTAAAGAAAATACTGCAATCCTAGTAGTGTTTTTTACTTTTTTTTTTAACACCGCTCACTGCGCTGTATCCATGACAAGTTAGTTTTACTCTCTGGATTGATACAATAATGGCGATACCCAGTTTACAAAGATTTTTTTATGTTGAAGTGCTTTAAAAAAAAGTGTTTTTATTGTGTCATTTTTATTAATTAATTAATTATTTTACTAATTATTGTGTAATTTAGGCATCGCTGTCTTCTGATAGCCATAAATTTTTTATTTTTCCGTGTAAGGACTCTTTTTTTGCGGGATGAACTGTTTTAATTGGTACTACTTTGGTGTTTATATGAGTTTTGGTCGCTTTTTATTCCATTTTATGTGCAGCGGGATGAAAAAAAATCGCAATTCTTTGATTGGTGATCTAGGTGATCTAAATTTTTAGGTTTGGAGAGGCTAAACGTTGCATTTTTTGAAATTGTGTGTGTTTTTATTAATAATGTATTTTACATATTGTGCCTCCCATAAGATTAAAAAAAAACTCTGGTGGGTATTTTTACATTACTTTTTTTTTTCTGATTTCTCCGTTAACTGGGGGATATATAACAACCCTAGTTACAGGGGAAATACAGGGGGAAACAACCCACTGTACTCACTACATAGCTGATCTGTGTCTGTTAAAGGGGTTTTGCCACAAAGTAAAATTGATGTGGAAACCTTGCAAATGAAATCACAAACATTTTCACCATTCATTATTATTAAAAATTCTGCACCGTTTTTGTTTCAGCTGCTCCTTTAGTGATCCACTGTTTACAGCTCGTCTCCAGGGGATACGACTAGGGCTGAGAGTTCCTTAGTCCTGGTCTCACATGCTCAGACATCACTTCTCCTCTCAGGCAGCTACGAGTGTTCAAACCCCAGGGGCTGTCACTCTACTCCCATCCTCTGCACTCCTTAGTAATTAGTCAAACAGTGCAAATAAAAAAGAAACCTCAATTAGGTATGTGCATTGATAAAGAAAAAAAAACACAGGTTTGGTTCCTGCAGGGATTTTAACCTAGGACCTTTGTGTCTGGAGGCAAAAACTTTACCTCCCAGCTACTCACAATGCTTTATATAAACAGACCTTTCTTCGACTACAGAGAGGAAAGGCCTGTTGATGTCATCCTGCTGGGTCACATGATATCTAATTTAAACAAATCACACAGGCCTCCTTCTGAGCACACAGAACTGAAGAGCTGGATACAGGAGGTATGAAATGAGATTGTGGAAAAACCCCTTTAATATCTGTAACAGCAATATCTGTAACTACTGAGCCCCGACACTTACTTAACTGCTGGCGTTGGGAGGCTTCCTGCTAGGCTATATATACAGCACTTGGGAAGGCAGGAATGGCAATAAACCATCCCTGTCTTTTCAGTGGAGAGCCAGATATTGGCAACAGCTGGCTCTCTCCTTGTGTAGCTGTAAAATTAGTGTGCAGCTATGTTCTCTGCATGAATAGCCCAAAACATTTGTGCAGAGATAAACTGCCACCTGACATTTATTGTCAACAGGTGGTTGGCAATAGGTTAAAGGGGATTTCTCCTACAGGCTTTCATAGACATCTGAGCAGTTTTTCTGTGCTTAGATCTTCAAATCCAGAGGCGAGTCTCTCCTCTCAGTAGGCATGTCTTCCCTCACTGAAGAGTGGTGACCTCATCACGCCGCCTCCTGTTCCCTCCCGAGTCCTCTTCATTCTGTGTGAGCAGTGGGAGGGAGTAGATGTCACAACTCTTCAGACCTCCTGCAATAGTTATCATGCCTGGAGAGCTGTGAAAGTCACCTATCTCCCAGGCTCAACAAGCTCCTTGTAACTAGAACACCTGTATTGTTGTAAACAGTTATAAATACAGCCACCTTAATATAACAGAAAGTGAAATCTTGCATTTGATTGTCAGTTATTTAAACTGTGCATTTTATTTGGGTATCATCATACTAGTGAATTGATTCAAAAACTGATGATGGAAATTGAGGAGGAATTTGCAACTCTTGCTCTCACTGATAAGATGCATTGTAGTTATTCATGCCTCAATACATAAAAAACCCTAATCTAGAACAGAAGGTGCATGGGTGGAACTATGACAATCACATCCCCACCTTGCGAGACCTCAAATAGTTCTCCATAATGGCCATTAGATGATCCTAGAAGAGGTGGTCATGCATGTTTGTGACTCTCTCACAAACTCTTAGGCTATTGCTACACTGCATCGGACAAAAAATGGCCGGAAAGCGGGCATTTTTTTTCCCCGATGCAAGACTGCGGTTTTTTTCACGCTCTGTACAAAAACCGCAGTCGCTTCTCATTTTTTTGCCGTCACCCATACAATTGTATTGTATGGGAAGACGGCAAGAAAACTAAAAGCGCCAGCGTATTATACAACATGTTGTATAATACGCTGGCGCCAGAAGACGAGCAGAGAAAAGACGAGCTGTGGAGACTGCAGCTCGTCTTTTCTATTGCCACCTATGGGGCTGCAGGAATGTGCCGAAGATACGATCGTAAAGCTATGCAGTGTAGACATAGCCTTAAGGAGTTATTGGCTTGGCTGTCTTAGTAATTTCTATAGACTTCAGTCTAGAGGGTCTTGAGCATAAATTTGTGATAATATGTGGTCTGTAGGATTTCAGGTTAAAATGGGGTCACCGCGAAATCTTTTGTCTAGGGGTCTATATCAATCCAATGGAGCCACAATAGATAATAAAAAGGAGAGCGGAGTGAGAGAAGAGAAAAGTGTTTGTGTGCACATTGTCTGCAACTCGGATAAATTGGTGAGTAAAGACAGTACTCCTTGACTTTTCAAAAGTGCTGACTATGGTTGAAACGTCATTCATATTACCATTATAATTTGTGCAATATGGTCACAGAAGCACTGACTGTAGGCGCAGTAGTATGATGTATCACAACTAAGCTGTTAATTATGTTGTTGCTGTCATGCCCAGTGACATGTGCCGCTATTAAACAATTATTTGTAAATGAGCTGTAAAGTACAGATGGGATCCTACATATATATTCATATAAATATGCATAAGCAAGCATAAATTGAGTACCACTAACAACCAGCCATGGACAAGTTTTTACTTTAGAGAATACCAGACTGTGCAGACATCATGTTAATGAGCAACAGGTGTCATGATTTCTCAAGGATCCCATCTGTAAGCAAGCATTCTCAATGTTTCACAATAGGTACAATGTAGGTACAATGTTCTTTTTTTGGATGCTTAATTTTTCTGTCTAAAAACAAAAAAAGAGCTGATGTGAAAAAGCTCCAGTTTTTTTTCATCTGTCCAAAGGATATACTCCCATAATCGCTGTAGCATTTCAATATGTATTTTGGCAGTTTCCAGTGTCACTATTTTATGATTTGTTTTTAACAGTAGTTTCCACCTCGGTCGTCTTCCTTGAGGTCCACTTTGGCAAAGACCGTGGTGGATGGTGTGATTTGACAGTGAAGTACCTTGACCTTGGAGTTCATCTCTAATCTCTTTCACAGTTGTTCTGGGATATTTGGTTGCCATTGGTATTATCTGTCTCTTTAATGTTTTATCAATTTCCCTCTTGTAGCTCTGTCAATGAAGGTTGGTTAAAGTTTCATAGACCTTAACTTTCTGAATAACATATGCAACTGTAGTAAAAGGAACATAAAGTTGTTTGGTAATGGTCTTATTGCCTTTAGCTTTAACATGTTTGTCTATAATTTTCTTTCTTATCTTTGTCCATGTTCAGTATGGTACACACCATAATACCAAACAGCACAGTGATCACTTTTCACCTTTTAAATAGGAATTTTGACTGATTACAAGTTTGAAAACATATATAATGCTAATAACAGGACACATCATAATTTTTCATGTCCCTATGGTTCAATTATTTTCAATCTTTTCTAGGGGTACCAATATTTTTTGTCCAGGCTAGTTTCATTACTTTTTTCTTCAGTTTAACCACATTTAAAATGCAGTGTCTGATTTTCGTCAATTGATTTTCAGTACATTAAAATTTATTATTTGTTTTGTTAGTTTAAAGTTATTTCAGTGATCGTTGTTGGTTTTTCTTTCTTTAACGGAAGGATGCCAATAATTTTGTCCACGTGTGTACCAGAAGGGAGACCCACAGGTAACATCTGAACTGTTGAGGGTGAAGCAAATGTACTGTAAAATAAATCACACAAGATCCAAGATCATGAACAAGAGAATAGACTGGAGTAAAGGATCATATAATATCACAGATATAAACATATGCACCGATCAAACTGAAATAAAAGTTACACTTTTAATGGAATTAACAAACCTTATTCTTCAAGAGAAAAAGAGACAATACATTGGAATTGCTGGGGGTTTCTTTGGTTTATACTGCTAGTACATAGTGTTACAGTTCTTTGATCCATCTTGATGGTTTTTAATATTAATATTGATAAAATATTTCTCTCATCATACAGCCTCAATCAGTAGTTAAGTGTTAATGCAATAAATAATCTATACACAGAGTATGTGACAACTGCTGGACCATATAATAGATAAAGTAGGCAGGGCTGGTACAACTGTCTCTGAGTAACCCTACGACTAAAAGACTAAAAGCAAAGCACTCTTGTAACCAATCAAAATACAGTCAAGACCAATTTCCAGTCAGAACTCTACCTCACCAGGGAAAAGTTCACAGACTCCATAGTAAGTAAAAAACTAATCTGTCACATCTCTGATAACTATTGTGAGAAAATAGTTCTCAATATACAGTGGGTACAGAAAGTATTCAGACACCTTTAAATTTTTCACTCTTTGTTTCATTGCAGTCATTTGGTAAGATCAAAAAAGTTCATTTTTTTTCTTATTAATGTACACTCTGCACCCCATTTTGAAATAAAAAAAATAGAATTGTAGATATTTTTGCAAATTTATTAAACAAAAAAAACTCAACTATCACATGGCCATAAGTATTCAGACCCTTTGCTGTGACACTCATATTTAACTCATATGCTGTCCATTTCCTTCCGATCCTCCTTGAGATGGTTCTACTTCTTCATTGGAGTCCAGCTGTGTTTAATTAAACTGATTGGACTTGATTAGGAAAGACACACACCTGTCTATATAAGACCTCATAGCTCACAGTGCATGTCAGAGCACATGATGTCTAAGGAATTGCCCAAGGAGCTCAGAGACAGAATTGTGGCAAGGCACAGATCTGGCCAAGGTTACAAAATAATTTCTGCAGCACTCAAAGTTCCTAAGACCACAGTGGCCTCCATGATCCTAAAATGGAAGAAGTTTGGGACGACCACAACTCTTCCTCGACCTGGCCATCCAGCCAAACTAAGCTATTGTGAGAGAAGAGGCTTGGTGAGAGACATAAAGAAGAACCCCAAGATCACTGTGGCTGAGCTCCAGAGATGCAGTAGGGAGATGGGAGAAAGTTTAACAAAGTCAACTATCATTGCAGCCCTCCACCAGTTGGGGCTTTATGGCAGAGTGTGCCGACGGAAGCCTACCCTCAGTGCAAGACATCTGAAAGCCTGCATACAGTTTACAAAAATACACATAAAAGTCTCCCAGAGTATGAGAAATAAGATTTTCTGGTCTGATGAGACGAAGATTGAACTTTTTGGTGTTCATTGTAAGCGGTATGTGTTGAGAAAACCATTCACTGCTCATCACCTGCCCAATACAATCCCAACAGTGAAACATGTTGGTGGCAGCATCATGCTATGGTGTTTTTCAGCTGCAGGGACAGGACAACTGGTTGCAATTGAAGGAAAGATGAATGTGGCCAAGTACAGAGATATCCTGGATCAAAACCTCTTCCAGGTGCTTTGGAGCTCAGACTGGGCTGAAGGTTCATCTTCCAACAAGACAATGACTCTAAACACACAACTAAAATAACAAAGCAGTGGCTTCAGAATAACTCTGTAACCATTCTTGGCTGGCCCAACCAGAGCCCTGACCTAAACCCAATTGAGCATCTCTGGAGAGACTTGAAAATGGCTGTCCACTAATGTTCACCATCCAAAGTGAGGGAACTGGAGAGGATCTGCAAGGAAGAATACCAGAGGATCCCCAAATCCAGGTGTGAAAAACTTGTTGCATCATTCTCAAGAAGATTCATGGCTGTATTAGCTCAAATGGGTGCTTCTACTCAATACTGAGCAAAGGGTCTGAATACTTAAGGTCATGTGATATTTCAGTTTTTCTTGTTTAATACATTTACAAAAATATCTATATTTCTGGGTTTTTTCTTTCAAGATAGAGTGCAGAGTGTACATTAATGAGCAAAAAAAAAATGATCATTTTTGATCTTACCAAATGGCTGCACTGAAAGAAAGAGTGAAAAATGTAAAGGTGTCTGAATACTTTCCGTACCCACTGTATATTACACTGTAGGAGCTTCTACATATATCACAACTCCTACATCATTTCTAAACCCTTCCATCTACAGTGTTTGTTATTGGTTAAAGATATATACATACACATCAAACTTATTGAAAATTTCACAAGAAAAACAATGATGTGCTTGGTTTCAACATAACTGTTTTCTTTTATGAGTTATTTACAAGTTTATGACCACTTATAAAATGTGTTCAAAGTGCTGCCCATTGTGTTGGATTGTCAATGCTACCCTCTTCTCCAACTCTTGACACACTGATAACAACACCACAGAAGAAATGCTAGCATAGGCTTCCAGTATCTGTTGTTTCAGATGCTGCACATCTCGTATCTTCACAGCATAGACAATTGCCTTCAGATGACCCCAAAGATAAAAGTTTAAGGGGGCTAAATCGGCAGACCTTGGTGGCCATTCAATTTGCCCACATTGAACAATCCACTTTCCAGGAAAATGTTCATGTAGGAATGCTCGGATCTGACACCCATAATGTGGTGGTGCACCATCTTGCTGGAAAAACTCAAGGAACGTGCCATCTTCAGTGCATAAAGAGGGCAACACATCATCATGTAGCAATTTCAGATATCCAGTGGCATTGAGGAAAGATATCCAGTGGCATCCTTGGAGGAAAAATTGTCCCACTATCTTTGTACCCCATATACTACACCATCAATTTTTGTGTCCCAACAGTATTGGAGAGATCTATCCACTGTGGGTTAGTGTCAGATCAATAGCGGTGGTTTTGTTTGTTAACTTCACCATTCACAAACAAGTTTGCCTCATCACTGAACATAATGTTCTGTGTAAACTAAGGGTACTGTTATAATTTTTGTTTTGCTCATTCTGCAAATTCAGTGCGCCGATTTGGGTCATCCTCGTTGAGATGCTGCAGCAGCTGGATTTTGTAAGGGTGCCATTTGTGAGTAGCTAATATCTGCCAAAGGGATGTTCGACTGATGCCATTCTCCAGTGACATGCGGCGAGTGCTACGCTGTGGGCTCTTGCTGAATGAAGTTAGGACAGCCACTGATGTCTTTTCATTTGTGAGTTTTCTTGTGTCCAGATTTTGGCAAATCCAACACTGAACCTGTTTCACGAAATTTGGCAAGCAGTTTGCTAACTGTAGCATGGGAGATGGGTGGTCTCGTCGAGTGTCTTGCATTGAAATCCGCTGCAATGACCCGGGTACTGCGTCCACTAGACATCAACACAATTTCTATCCGCTCCTCACGTGTTAACCTCTGCAACATGTTAATGGCTGTAAACAAAGAGAAACTTGTAAATAACTCATGAAAGAATAAAGTTACGTTAAAACTAAGCACTTCATTGTTTTTCTTGTGAAATTCTCAATAAGTTTGATGTGGTACCTTACCTTCTTCCCATTGGAAAAAATAGTTGAATCCAAAATGGCCGACTTCAAAATGGCCACCATGGTTAACACCCATCTTGAAAAGTTTTCCCCCTCCTATATACTAATGTACCACAAACAGGAAGTTGATATCACCAACCATTCCCATTTTATTTAGGCGTGTCCATATAAATGGCCAACCCTGTGCACAGCAGGGACCAAGGGAAGCCTCCAAACCCTGCTGTTTAACCCCTTCATTGCCGCGGTCCATGACCAAGGCATTATCAATGTAACGAACCTAGGTAGTGGATCCGCTGGGTCACCGCAAGCGGTGGTAGAAGCCACACCAGGGAGCGGAGTCTAAGTGGTTTTAACCAGAACCCGCCGCAAAGCGGGATGAATTTGCTGTGGCGGGATTCCACCAGGTCGCTACCCCTGATGCGACTTGCTTGCAGTGGCAGCCGAGGTGCAATGAAGTACCGAATCGACAGGCAAACTTGTAGTCGGGGACGGGCCAAGAGGTCAGGGCAGGCAGCAAAGGTTCGTGGTCAAGAAACGTAAGCCGGAGGGACTGGTACACGGATCGGGCAACCAGAACGTAAAGCAGGCTTCCTCGCATAGAATAAGGGCACTATGGAGTCCAGGAAGAGGTGGAGCCCTTATATAGAGTCAGCGGCCTGCAACCCCAATTACCGGCGCGCTGTCCCTTTAAATTCGAGAGAGCCGGCGCGCGCGCCCTAGGGAGCGGGGACGCGTGCACCTGCCGGCAGTCAGGAGAGAAGCAGCAGGAGCGTGGTCAGGTAAGTCCGTGCGCCCGTGCGAGTGAGTGTGTCCGCAGACCGCGGCGCAACGCTCCCTGAGCGCAACAGGGACGGGGCAGAGACGAGTGTGCCCGCAGCCCGGACCCTGGGCTGTGGCGCCACTCGTAACAATCAATGGCGATTCCCCCTGCTCCAAAGGAATCCCAAAGCCTAATGGAGCCTGGGAAATGTCTATAGAGTCAGCCTTGGATACCAGAGTTGCCCCAGGGCTGTCTGTATAGTAAGCCTGCTGTCAGGGCAACCTGTGTCATAGTAGTATGCTATATACTACAGAAGAATGCTAATACATTATAAAGTGTAAAGAAAAAAAAGTATATTCTATATTATTCCTTAATGAGATTTAAAAAATGTTGAAAAAATAAAATAAATAAAATAAAAATAAATATTTAATAAAAAAAAATTATTGTGCATACCTTACACATAAAAAAAACCTACACATATTATGTATCCGCACAACCATAATAACCTATAGAATTAACCAAACAGGTTACTTAGTGTAAGATGTAAATGGTGTAAAAAACGCCACAAGCATTTAAAAAAAATGCAGAAATGTATTTGTATACTCTGCCCCCACAGAAATAGTAAAAAAACAGTTATGACTGTTGAAACGCAGTGAGTGAAATAGTGAAATATGGTTAGATAGATAGATAGATAGATAGATAGATAGATATAGTTTCTTAATCCCAAAACACACATAAGTGAAGCCCAATGGTGCTGGATCACAACTCTTCACATATGGAATCCATTAAAAAAAATTTTTTTGCAAATAAGGACTATGTAATTAAAACTTCTTCAGGCTCATATGTGTGAAGAGTTATGATTCAGAGCCAGTGGGGTCCACTTATATGTTTTCTGGAATTATGCTCGAGTCATTGTGTAAGTATTGGTACCTACTCTCTCCTCTAGACCAGAGGCTGAGATAGTGTGTGGAGCAGCAGCAGGATTACCATAAAGCACTATATAGTGCTATGCCTATGATAGTACAGTGAGTACATCAACTACAATTTTTAATTTTCAAGTGGTTACATATACTACTTCACCTGAAAAGCACCTTTGACTTTCTCTTTCACTTCCCCTTTCTCCTTATTGCAAGCCTGCCAAAGAAGATACAGTGACTACTCAATCTATTGATTAAGAAAAAACTTGAATCTCCAACACGTTAGCACGTTTAATTTCTGACTAACATGTCACTGTGTCCCGACTATTCCAAATATCCAAAATGACCAAAACCCTGTTCTAAGTGATCTTAATTGTTTTAGTAAATGTGCAGAATTAATATATTTTCATTTTTCAAACTGTGGTAGAAGTTTAATAGCACTTGAGCCACCTATTTTTATTGCTATATAAATCCAATTTTTGCATTAAACTGATAACACTGGTTCATATATCTTGGGGAAAAATTAATAAACCTTGTTTTGAAACACTATTTCCGTAGTCCCTTTGAAGTGAGATAACTTGTTACTCAAACTCATTTTTCATTTCCGCTGCATTGTCTTGTTTCCACACAGATGATATAAGTTTTTTTATGAAGGAACAATGGGATTTAAGAAACTGCAAAGAAAAATTAACAACAGTCTTATCCTTGGAGCGGCTTTAAAAGATGCACTCTTTAAAATCACACCACTTGGAAATACTGGTAGTTTTCTTAACCTGTGGGGAAATAGGAATTCATAGCTCACTGGTGAACCATTCAGTATTATTATTCACTGTAGTAGCTAAGCCAGATAAGAGTATGAGCAAACAAAGGGCATTCATAGCTCAGGTATTGTGCCTATTGCTGGCTATTCCTCTTCTTCTTATACACTCATTTCCATGTTCCACTTCTTAAGAAAATATAAGCTTCTGCAGCAAAACCTTAAAATAGGAAGAATGATTAACCTTTGTGCTTTTTCTTTTTCTTGCTAGAATACATACCTTTAGTCAAAACAAGCAATGGCCACAAAGGTCGACATTTTTCAGGATTTTCACTTCCATATGTAAATGTTTTTAAAAGTTAACAGAATTAGACATGTATGAGACTTTTCTCATCAGATCCTGTTGTCCAGGAAGAAAAAAAGGCTCAACAATATCCTTTGTCTTTTAGGAATATAGGGGGCTCTAGAGAAATTAAATAGTCATTTATATCCTTATCTCTTTTAGCAGGGCCGTTCCTAGGGGCGGGCAGGGCGGACGACCGCCTGGGGCACCAAGGCTCCGCTCACCCGAGGGGGGGCGCCGCGGCTGCCCGCCCAGAGAAGCGCCCCACTCTGCACGGCTGTTTTATAACAGTCACGCAGAGTCAGCAGCTGCCGGTACAGGGAGGAGGCGGGACTGATTGTTCCCGTCCTGACTCCTCCCCTGTATCAGCGTCGCAGGGGGCGCACGGCTTTCACTACCCCTGGGACGCTGGGTCTCCTTGGTCGGCAGCTCTGCCGCCGAGGAGACCCCTGGGAGCTGCGTGACAGTGTAAGCAGCGTGATGACGTCACGCTGCTTACACCGCTCAGCAGCTCCGGACCGGAACGCGCGGACTGAGGTGAGTACTATTTTTTAATTTTATAATTACTTACAGGGGGGGCATCTACTGGCTACAGGGGGGCATCTACTGGCTACAAAGGGGGTATTTACTGGCTACAGGGGGGCATCTACTGGCTACAAGGGGGCATTTACTGGCTACAGGGGGCATCTACTGGCTACAGGGGGCATCTACTGGCTACAGGGGGGCATCTACAGGCTACAGGGGGGCATCACTGGCTACAAGCGGGGCACCTACTGGCTCCAAGGGGGCATCTACTGGCTACAGCGGCATCTACTGGCTACAGGGGGCATCTACTGGCTACAGGGGGGCATCTACTGGCTACAGGGGCATCTACTGGCTACAAGGGGGACATCACTGGCTAAAAGGGGGGCATCTACTGGCTACAGGGGGGCATCTACTGGCTACAGGGGGGCATCTACTGGCTACAAGGGGGGGCATCTACTGGCTACAGGGGGGCTTTCTATGGCTACAGGGGGGCATTCTACAGGCTACAGGGGGGCATCTATTTGGCTCCAAGGGGGGCATCACTGGCTACAACGGGGGCATCTACTGGCTACAAGGGGGCATCTACTGGCTACAAGGGGGATCCACTGGCTACAGGGGGGCATCTACTGGCTACAGGGGGACAAAAACTGGCTACAGGGGCATCTACCGGCTACAGGGGAGGCATCTACTGGTTACAGGGGGCATCACGGGCTACAGGGGGCATCACTGGCTACAGGGGCATCTACTGGCTACAATGGGGGCATCTACTGGCTAAACCCCTAGGGGGCATCACTGGCTACAGGGACATGTCTTACTGGGGGATCCTGGAGGGATCTTTTTCTGGCTACAAGGGGGGCATCACTGGCTACAGGGGGGCATCAACTGGCTACAGAGGGCATATTACATGGCTACCATATGAGGTGCTATAGATGGGGAGTTTGTATAGTGATAGAAATTGGTAGAGAAGTGCTGATACAGTGAGGAGTCTAAGATATTTGTTTTGTAAATTTTACAGTGAAGAGTGGTCATGGCATCTGGGACAGATGAAGAAGAAGAAGAAGACAAAGAGAACAACTCTTCAGAGACATCTCCTGTGAGTCCCTATAACTTTACTGTAATCATTTATATATCTGCAGAGCCTGTGTTCAGCTGGTATCCTTCATTGTATGGTCACTGTATGCTGGTAATATTGGTTGTAGTATAATGGTTTATACTCAGTAATGGTCAGTTTGTATTATTCAGTCACTATGTGCTGGTGTTATGTGGTCATGGTGTGGTGGTATTATTCAGTCACTGTGTGTTGGTGATATGTGGTCTTAGTGGTCTTGGGATTCTGGTTGGTGTAGCAGTGTTATTTGGCAACTGTATGACTATTATTTAGTAGTTTTATACGTAGCACATTGTAGTAAAGCTTTTTGTATATTTTGACTTTGGTTTATGGTGATGCAACGTGTCGCACTGTGGCGCCATATGTTACGAGGGGTGGGGGGGGCAATTTTTTCACCTCGCCCTGAGTGAAATTTAGCCTAGGAACGGCCCTGTCTTTTAGAATAAGTAGTCACATTCTAATCTTAAAACACAACAAAAGCTAATAAAAAGCACTGAACAATTTGAGATAAAGTTCTGTACCACAGTACAGTATCACAATATAAATTGATATAAAAATATATAATATCCCAAAAATATAAAAATATCTCTTATAAAATGTATTTAAAATTAATAGAAACTAAAACTAATTTTACATTAAATAACCCACTGATGTTGTTGTTCAGATTTTAAATTTTTTTATTTTTACTACATTAAATTTGAAATATATTTTGCTGCTCTCACCCTTTATTCTACATACAGCAAGAGCCAGCACACCACAGGTCTTCCTGGGACCTTGGTTCACCAAGCAAGATCATTACCATACTGTAGTTTCTATTCACTGACATTCTATTCTAATGACTTTTCTTTTATTTCCAGCCTATCTATAACCGTTATATGTGTTTGGCGCATTACTAATGGGCCTAAGTTCTGTAATGTGCCTAACACATAGGCGAGGTCCAGTGAACTTTAGATGCCATTTATGAACGCACAAAAAACACTTTCAGGTGCATTTGACACTGAAAAATAGAAGAGAAAATGAACTTCGATGCAGCTAGTTCCATACATGTCTCCCAAAATGTCATTCATAACTACTAGTAAAAATCATAGTGTTCAATGTGGATCTCAATGCTCCAGGACTTCCTTAGTTACTGACAACCTCACTCAGCACTGGACAAATCCAAATGTTCAATGAATCCATATTTTCTCTCTTCCATCTCTCTGACATTGCAGCGCAGTGTGCGGCACCAGTAAGCCTTTCTTAGTTCAGCACAGATCTGTTAACTCACAGTTTTCTTTCTGCTTTGCCCTCATGGCACTTAGAGCAAGCATCTTTCTTGACCTTCTGCTCTGTCTAGTAGCCTGATGGAGCGCTCAGCCACATCACTGCCATACTACTTATGTGATGTGAAAAGGTTTCCAGACTACAGATTTGAACCCATAAAGAAGGTATAATCCAATATAGCCAGAGCAAACATTGTAAGCCAAAGAATGGAAGTAACGATGGCATGGCTGTCTGTGGTTCTTGTAGGGCAAAGACTCCAAAAACAGAAAAGGCACAACCTTAAAGAAATAAAATAGCCTAAAAAATATATTATTGCATTTTACAACTCTTCTTATAAAAATCAATTTATTGTGGAAGTTAAAAATCCAGGAAATACACAAACAAGTCACTTACTCGTTTCAGACATTAACAATGGCCTTTACTCATAGAATGTTGCAACAAATAACAGATCTTCCTTACATACCAACAGGAAAACATGGAATGGATCATGTGATAAGACAACATAAAAATAAAAAGAGAATCTTAATGATGTAAAATGACATCCTGTCTGCTGTCGTATCCATGTGGGATGTGAGTAACCAGGGTAAAAATTTATAAGGTTTCTCTATTAAGTATTTTCCTTTTATAGTCTCCTCCGTGATGTGGGTTGTAACATGTTCAATACTTTTAATGAATGTGTATCCCCTCCACCTGTGCAAAGTGAAGGGACACAGCCTAGTCATTTCTTTTATTATGATGAGTATCCAATAGATGTTTTCAAATACTAGATTTTAAACACTGGGTAGTGCAGCTCACATATTGTAGTATGCATTCCAAACAAGAGACCAAACAAGTGACATACACTACTCACAAAAAGCTAGGGATATTTGTCTTTAAGTTGAATTTTTTTTTTAAATACACTAAATGAGAACATCTCTTAACTTTAGAATGCACGTGTCCAACTGTTCAATGTTTCAGTATTTTTTGTACAACTTGCTGATCTCTAACAAGGAGCTTAATGGCAAAATTCACAACAGGTGTTTGATCCTTGAATCACTCAATAAGTGTAGGGGGTCAATTTGAATTGGGATTTAAACAGTCCTCATCATGCTGTTTACATTTTGACATCACAAGACCAAGACAACACCTTACAATTGATCAACAGTACCTCGCCATTGTGATGCTTCAGGCAGGATGCTCTCAGACAGAAGTGGCCACTGAACTTAGAGTCATCAGCAGGTTGCTACAGAGATATAGAAAGACTGGATCATAGAAAGGCTAAAAATTGGACGACCTTTGGCTCCATCACACACTGATGACTGCTTAATTGTAAACAATAAATATTTTACTGGTAAAATGCAAGAATAGAAAATACAAATAACCTCTAAGGGACTTGAGTGTTTTGAATTTGTTATATTTGAAATTTTTTGGGGGGGAGAATTTATATAAATTTTTTTACTTAACTTTTTAATCTCACTGGGGTATTTGACAACTATTGTGCACAATCGCTTGTACACTTCTCTGCAATACTAACTTATTGCAGCAAAACATACTATTACCACTCTCTTTCCACATACGTTACTATTAACTAGTATTATACCCTGCCTACACTAGGCCTCCGGCTCCCATGACAACTGCTCAGTTCCTAAGAATTGTGTTGCTGTGGGGATGCAATCAAGTAATGGAGGAAGGCATACTCTCCTGTATTGCTGCCCAGCATGCTGACTGTGGCTTCTATGTAATTAAATGGCTAGGATCAGTGTAACTCTGATCCCAGACAGTGAAGGAAGCTCCTGACTCCACTCTTTAGATTCAAGAGACAAGAATTGTAATCTTTAAAACAGGATTTAATTTTAATATTTTCAGTAAAATATTCTTAAATTATAAATTAAGGAATTAAGCTAGATGCCCATATTATTTCTAGTGTGCTTAAGCTGCTTTTAATGTACATTATGTACGATTGTTGAAAAAATCTGCTGAAAGTAAAGAATTGTGGCTGCTTTTTACATAAAGCTGAAAAAAGAGAAGATTTATAACTAGAGCACCCTCAGTTGGCTGGTTTCCTAAGCACTTGAGATGATAAATACTTTTGGTAAATTTTTTCCAGTCATCCTTCCAATTTCCATTGCCGAGTTCATTATCCTACCATTGACCTTGTAGACAAACTCTGAATGCATTTGCAAGTTTTGGATGAATTACAAAATTTATTGAAACTATATAATTCATTTGCCAGAAACAAACAAAGTGCAAGGAAGAATATTAATTATAAATTTATTTTTGTTTTTCCAGATAATAATTTCAAATTAAATTAATTACATCAATTACACAGATGTTGGATATTTAAATAAATCTAATTATTCATTGTACCTGGACCTTATTTTTATCTAATAAACATATCTTCTGACTTAATATGATATTCTATGTCTGTTTACCAATCTAATAAATGGGTAGCCCTATATTCAATTTTAATAGTATAACCCCATGACAAGCCATTCAAATTTGAATGATGTGGGTCCCACCTCTGGGAATTCAACCTATTAGAGAACGGGGGTCCCCTTATACCCTGTCCTCATTTGAGAGGTGACAGTGCAGGTGCGGCTCTCTCCATTCCTATGGAAGTATGGAGTGGACTCACTCCATATACAGATACATCAGACATCCACATGTTGCAGCATTGATCAAAGCCAGCTTCGATCCCTGTAGTTCAATCATTTAGACACCATTCCTCTCTACAAAGTTGTAGGGTTCCAAGTGGTTGCCAAAGCATCCAGAAGCCTAATAAAAGCTTTCCTTGCTGCCATCTTACTGCTCCTTGACTTCCTATGAAGAATGGTGTACAAGTAATCATGACCCCTAGTGGTCAAGTAGTAGGAAGACTAAATATATAGGTTAAAAAATAACCATTTTTTAAAAAATATTAATAAAAATCAAGTTCCATACTCCCCACTTTTCTCTGTTACAAAATAAAAATGAAAAGTTCACGTACTTGGATCATCTATAGTGTGAGCGATTTTTATCGACAAGTTGAATATCGCACGGTTTTTATGGTATCGGATTTTTTCGATCACGCGATATTTTGGTTAAAATATGCGCTAATCTATTAATATCGCGCCTTTTTCGGCGCCTTTCTGACATTTTGGAGGCCAGCAATCAGCTTACAGATAGGCAGGGTGAGATGTGTGTGCGTCTGTATGACTGGGATGTGCATTGGTTGCGTTTGGATGGAAAAATCACATGACATCGTTTAACATAGAACGCACTATCCTGTCACTGCTCAGTCTCCTCAGCGTTTCATACTAGTTGGGACGTGCGTCTGCATGTCTCCAAACTATCAGCGAAATCATACTATTTTTCAAAGAGGAAACCTCTAATATTAGCTGTTAGTTAGATTAGACATTGGAAGATTTTAGGTAGTTAGAAATTATTTTAAAGGCAGCATCTATCGCTAGAAAGTCATGGGGGGTTGGGGAGCGGGGGGGGGGGGCCGTGGGCGAACACAGACAAGCTCTTATAAAGGACACTGATAAGTTCACCAAGTCTTAGTGTAGACATTGCACTGCAATTATCATTATGACAGTTTGATATTGAACGATTTCCTGGATATTGGGCGTGTGAACGTTATATTAGGATACACATCATTTCTGTTATAATGCAGGTCTCTTTGTTTAGGTGCTAAAACTCCTGTTTTATTATCTGTATACATTTCAGATAGGTGTTCTTTTTCAATTTTATCCCATTCACTTTGTTGGATATATCTCACCTGCACTTAAATTTAGAATCCAGCTAATCTTGTGTCAGCACAGTTGATAGGTGCTTCCAAAATACTTGTATCATCGTATCTATAACAGTTACGTTTTTTTGCACTTTTGCCCCAGTCGATTTTGTTCATTGAGATAGCTTGCCTTATATTTATCAGCAATTTTATTGTCACAAAGGTGTATTGAAAGGTGCCAAAAATACCTTGTATCATCCGATTTCCTATAAAGATACGTGTTTTTTTAACTTTGCGCATTGCAGCTTTGGTTCATGTAAGATAGCGTGCACTTATATCTTATACTGCAATTTTATAGTCACTAAGATGAATTGCAAAGAATAGAGTAACCGATCGCGTGCCAAAATACCTTGTTTCATCCGAATATATAACTGCATACGTGTTTTTGAACTTTGGCGCATTGCAGCTTTGTTCATTCAGTTAGCGTGACTTATCATCTTATACAGCAATTTTATAGTCACCACAGGTGACTTGAAAGGTGCCAAAAAGACCTTGTATCATCCGAATCTCTAACAGATCCGTGTTTTGTGACTGTGGCGCACTGCAGCTTTGTTCATTCAGATAGCGTGCCATTATATCTTATACAGCAATTTTATAGTCACCATCTGGTGATTGAAAGGTGCCAAATATACCTTGTATACATCCGAATCTATAACTGATACGTTGTTTTTTGACTTTGGCGCACTGCAGCTTTGTTCATTCAGATAGCGTGCACTGATATCTTATACAGCAATTTTATAGTCCACCACAGGAGAATTGAAAGGTTGCCCCCAACAAAAAAATACCTGTTTCATCCGAATCTATAAAAGATAGCGTTTTTGACTTTAGGCGCACTGATGCCTCTGTTCATGCAGATAGCGTGCACTTATATCTTTTTACAGCAATTTTTATAGTCACCACAGGTGAATTGAAAGGTGCCAAAATACCTTGTATCATCGAATCTATTACAGATACGGGTTTTTTGACTTTGGCGCACTGCTGCTATGTTCATTAGATAGCGTGCACTTATTTCTTATACAGCAATTTTTTAGTCACCACAGGTGATGAAAGGTGCCATAAAATACCTTGTATCATCCGGAATCTATAACTGATACGTGTTTTTTGACTTTGGCGCACTGAAGCTATTGTTCATTCAGTAGCGTGCACTTATATCTTATATCTGCAATTTATAGTCACCAATGGTGAATGGAAAGGTGCCAAAAATACCTTGTATCATCCGAATCTATAACTGATACGTGTTTTTGACTTTGGCCATTGCAGCTTTGTTCATTCAGATAGCGTGCTCTTTATCTTATACAGCAATTTTTATATAGTCACACAGGGTGAATTGAGGTGCCAAAAAACCTTGTTTCATCCTATTCTATCAACTGTTACGAGTTTTTTGACTTGGAGCTCTGCAGCTTTGTTCATTCAGATAGCGTTGCAGTTATATCTTATATAGAAATTTTATAGTCACCTCAGGTGAATTTGAAAGGTACCAAAAACAAGGTATTATACGAAAACCATAAACAGATACGTGTTTTTTGACACTTTAGCCCAGTCCAGATTTGGTTAAATTTGAATTCCAGCAATTTTGTTTTGATTTGAGGGATTTGAGAATAGCTGTGATTTGCGTCGTTAATAATAGACTTCCAAAACTATTCAATACCCTCTCAAATTTTTATATTTCTTAAATGGAGTGAAATTCAGGTGGTAAAGCCGAGCAAAGAGGGGGGTTGCAAATGGAGGTAGATGTACCAGAGAAGGTGCTCCTTCCAGTGCTGGCAAAAACCGCTTGCCAGCGGATAATCAGTTGAAGGTCCGTCAGCCTGTCATCTCTGGGGCAGGGCCCTGTGAATCTCAGTAATGAAACAGCTGTCGCACAATCTGACCTTCAGTGGTTAATGGCAACCTGCATTCCAGCAGTCTTACCTCCTCGTCTCCCATTCCCGGCCACAAATGTCATCATCGCATCATCGTCATCCGTACCTTCATGAAAGCGAAGGCCAGCACCCAATGTCAACTCGTGTAACCACAATGGAGGATATCCATTTTCTGAGACATCTTTTGATGACAAAATGCGGATGGGGTCAGAAGGCATGTTTTTAAAAGATCAAGAGGATGATTTAGTCTGCTCTGACGCCAGTAATGATGCCCATCAGAGTGAAGGAGAAGGAAGCCGGTCAATCGGCATAATATCCCGGGCGGTCTGAATGCCTTGCAGGGCCCCTTGCTTGTAGCCCGCAGCTTCTGGATGCACAGATTGTCAGGTGACCAAGTTTCACCTGTGGTTGATATGATGATGATGATGAATTGCGGATCCATCCTGGTCTTTCCGCAGAATTTGCTTGCGAGCGCTTCACAGTGGGACGAGGGGAGACAGATGGGGTAGTGTCAATACGCGGTCCGCCACAAACGGGAGGGGCGGTGCAGAAGTACGCTGATATGTTTCCGCAGCCAAACGGTCAGCGCAACCCCGCTCCTCACTATAGACTTATAAAGGTCCTGGAACCTATAAGCCTGGGCCATTCTTTGAGCAAGCCTCTGATTCACTCTGCGATGTCATTTGCACGACTTTGCCGTAAACGCATAAGTAGAGGCAAGAACCTTAGGTGGTTATACACCACCAACCTTTCTAGGTCACTAGGCAGCGATTGCATGAGTTGAATTGAGGCAACACTTGGGCCAAAAAAGGTCAGACCGACGACGGGCCTCCAACCATGGTACACCCTCTGTCTCCACCTCCTCCTCCTCCGCCACCACAAGAGTTACCTCAGCGGCCCATGTCTCTCTGGTCATGATCAGGGTTTCAGCCTCCGCTCTGCGCCACCGTCACCCCCGAGTACAAACCAGCACCACCAGGTACCATCCTAACCTTCATGCTCCCGCATGTGTGACGACTGGACGCCGTACAGCGGTCCTCAGTCTAGCAGCATGCCTTCTGTCTACCAGGTTTGGGAGCAAGAAGAAACACTTCAACCCAAAAAACCATACCAAAGCCAAAAGCCTGGAATGTCGGCTTGCCAGGCTTTTGGCCTTGGAAAATGTGGCCTTTCCGTCTGGTGGACACAGATGGGTTCGCCACGTCATGGCCTCACCTGCCCCCATTACCAGAAGCGAGCAGGCATTTCTTTGCCAAAAAAGCCATCCCTGCCCTGGCCAGAACGTGTCATCTAAATTTCAAGCGCTGTTGTTCTGCATCTGTGTACGGAAATCCATCTGACACACCGACAATTGGACTAGTAAGCAAGGCAAGGACGCTATATCTCTGTGACAGCTCACTGGGTGAGATGGGTGGAATGGTCTCTGGGGGTGACGGTGGCTCTCTGGCTCGGAGCATGCTCTTCAAAACTGGAAGGGATTGGCTGCGGGCTCTTTCCACCAAGGTCTCTGGTGGGCATCACGTGCCCAGTGAAAATCAAGCCGTTTGAAATTACTCTGTTTTGGTGGACCCGTCCCCACACAGGTCAGGAAGCTGTGGACCGGCTCTAAGCAACGTGACGAGCGCTGGCTGGGTGACAAGAACCTTGTGCTGGCGGGTGGTGTGCGGATAACGAGGCGAAATCTGATGGCCGCCCTTAAGATCGTTAGGCTGAGCACCCCCCCCCCCACCATCCCTTGCCTGGAAGATGTCATGAAACCTCGTCGTCCAGAAATTTTTCTTAAGTGCTACCGGGTCTGGGACCTGCCTGCTGAAGAAGGCTCGAGGTTGAGTTCGCACTTCCGCCGTTCGCACCCGCTTCGTCCCGCCTGGCTGTTTTGCGGTCAGCTCGGCTCCCAGTTGAACCGTCTCATTGTTGACGTGGACAAACACGCTGGATTCCACCCTCCACATGCTCAGCGATTTTTTTTTTGCGGCAGCAGCGAATGCCATTACGCAGTACGAAGTTACACAAGGCCTGACATGCAGCGGTGCGGTCCTCGGGGGTTGAGCCACCGAAGTGGAGGCGTTGAAAGAGCTCTGCACCTCCTGCCAGTTTGAAGACGCCCATACAAAAGGTCAGTGCTGACGATGCCCGTGTCCAGCATGTGCATTGTGGTGATCTTTGTTCTGGAACGATCGTTGGTTACTCTGAATATACAGGTCATGCCAGCCGACGGAGGAGGAGATGGACACAGATGCGGACACGGAGGACTTTCTCTCGTCGAATCCAAAGGCCCGACAGTTTTCACAATTTTTTCGTATTCATTAAGCAGTGGTTGGGGTCCAGGCTAGTGCAAGGCGACGCCTAAGCTCTCTCGGTGCTCATCTGAGGCAAGTCAGGGCTGTGTTGATGCTGTGCCGGAGGAATCGGAGGGAGGAGGAGGAAGAGGTATTCCTAGACACGTTGTTTACTGAAGTCCCTGCCTTGGAAAGAGGGTAGGCGACGAATTTGAGGCGGAGGAGGCAAGATGAGGAAGATGACTTGCTAGTGACCCCCTCAACCCGAGGATTGGAAATCTAGGCTCCATCTCTCACATGAGTGCTTGGATGCTCCATTTCCTCAAAATGATCCTCGCATTAATGCATCAAAATGAACAACAGTTACTGGGTGGACACCCTTCCTGGATTCACCGGTATAATAATAAACTCAGACTTTCCTTTTCCAACCACCCAAAATAGAGAGGAAAATGCAGGAAATGTCTAGGACTTGCTGATGATCAAACTGGAGACATCTGTTGCGTCTGCTTACACGTTCTTCAACATCTCACGGTGGTAAACTACTCCAGCGACGTGACTGCAGTAGAGTGCCAAGTTGCCGTACGGCTGCAAGCAGCAGCAGCAGTCGAGGTGGGCTGATGCCTATGGGTTGTACCTCTGGGCAATCTTTATTTACCACGCTCACCAACGCATGCAATGCAGGCACCACTTTCAAACACCAGAGACCAGCTTAGGGGATCATGGGGCACGACTATCTGCTCTCAAACCGATGTTTTTGTATGTTTTCCGGACCCAATAGACTTCTGGTATCCAAAATGGTCGAATGGCCAGAGCTGGCTCGCCCGCCATAGAGGTGTTGTCCTGCCCAGCAGCCTGCGGACAATCTGAGCGGACCTTCTGCACGCCGGAGGAGTATTACAGTCAAACGCTCGCTTTCACTGAAAATTTGGATCGTTTGACTTTCATCAAAAATGTATCAGCATTGGATCTCTGATGATGTGTGGCCCTATTTGAACGAGGTCACACGATTAGTTGCTGGTCACTGTCTCTTTTCCTATCCCATACAGAATTGGTCATCTTGAAAACTTATTTTTAAAAAATGTTCATTTTTCCGGAATATTTTTATTCTCTATTCCCAACAGTGCTTGTGATGGTGTGGCTGTGTGGAAGACTGTTAAAAGTCTCCTAGGTTTCGTGACTAATTCCATTTGTGACTTTTATCACTCTTCTGCGTGTGTTGGGGGAGGATTTGTATTGGGGGGTGGGGGCGGGTTGACGCTCTTGTGGTTTTAGGGAGGTGTAGTGATTGGGTTGTTGTTGTTTGAGGTCATGTGCTGGGAGATACAGCAATAATCGTGGTCCTTTGGAACAGAAAATGTGGCTTTTAAGTAGCATTTCTACCTCACAATTTTTAACAGTGGCTGAGAAGTCATATTTTATAATTTTTTGGGGCATGTTGCTGTGAGTACAGCAATATCATGGTCCTTTGGTAACAGAAATGTGGCTTTTAAGTGGCATTTCTCCCTCACAATTTTTAACAGTGGATGAGAAGTCATTTTTTTAATTTTTTGGGTCATGCTGCTTTGAAATGCAGAAATTTACTACGGTCCTATTCTAAAAAAATGTTGTTTCTAACAGACATTTGTTCTTCTCAATTGTCAAATGTGGCTCATGGGTCATGTTTGAATTTTTTGGGCATTTTGCTGTGACATGCAGCTATACTACAGGTCCTATTATAAAAAATGTTGTTTCTAACAGACATTTGTTCTTCACAATTGTCATGAGTGGCTCAAGGGTGATGGTGCTTTCAGAAACAGGAATAGGTAGGACACTGTTAATGGACACATATTGCAAAATGACTTGTTTTTGCAAGATCTTTAACATAGCTATCAATCCCTGTATTGAGAAACCCATTTAATACAATTAAAAAAGAGAAAACAAAGACATGGTGGGATTCCATCCTATTTTAAAAATGTGTTTTCTAGAATTAAACTACTAAAAAACTTGCTGTAACAAATAGCTGTTAAAAAAATTCCTCTGAATTGTACAAGGGAGGTACAGGAAAACTAGACCAGATGTAGGTTATTCAGAGGACATGGAGTATGGAGCACGGACAGAGAACAAAGTACAGAGACCATTTCCTCCAGCACGTTGAGTAAAATGAGAAAAAGAATGCCAAGAAAAGGCTACCTGGGTGTAACAGGAGCGTTAACCACCTGTATTTCCAAGTGAAGCTCAATTGGTCCGCACTCATACGGGGGGCAAGCGCTCCCGGGTTTTACTGTGTATGAGGAGGGGTTT
>JAODAL010025082.1:0-30000 GCA_025379985.1 Phyllomedusa bahiana
TGCATCCGGGGAAATTTCATTGAGCATCACCATGTGTGGGTGCAGTGCGGACTTAGGCGCAGTGCGGGACTGCGCCTAACATGTATTCCGATTCAAGACAGGCTGGAAAACAGCGAGAAATCATTAAAGATGTCCGTGCGCATGGATTTATGAATCAAAAAAATCGCCTTTATAAAGGCGTAAAACTTCTCTGAAAAAGAGCTCAAACCCTACTAAAAAAAAATACATAAATAAAATCACTTCCAAAAATCTAGAATGGCGCTACATCGGAAATTTGGATATTGAAAATTTCCGGGAAATGCAGTAATTAAAATTTTTATGTAAGCTATTCTATTGGTCGTCAGAAACCAGCCAATCAGAATAGGAGTGACAGTGACCCATTAAAACTATGGAGAAGTATGGCCCCAATCAAAATCAAAGGCGGGACAGTTCAAAATACAGTAAAAATGCAGAAAAGAGCTGATTGGTTGAGCTAGCGGGGGCTTGGCAATCCTGGCCAATCAGAATAGGAGCGCAGGGCCCCAAATTATAACCTATGGAGAAAAATTGACCAATTCAATTCAAAGGCGGGACAGTTCAAAATACAGTAAAAATGCAGAAAAGAGCTGATTGGCTGAGCTAACGGGGTCTTGGCTACCCCGGGCCCCAATCAGAGCGTGAGCTACTTGTCCCATTATAGTCTATGGACAGATCGGGGCAATGAAATCTCAGCTCTCAGCGCCATGAGGCATGCAGTATGATTAAAAAAATCATTTTTATTAGATGTAAAATATCTGAAAAAGAGCTGAAACCTTCTATAAACATAAATCAATCAAATCCCCTAACAATGTGTTTGCCCGCCGTCACCGGCGCTACATAAGGAATTGGGATATAGGAATTGCCGGGAAATACAGTAATTCAAATTTCTGTAAGCTCTTCTCATTGGTCGGCAAAAACCACCCAATCAGAATAGGAGCGACAGAGAACCCATTTATAACTAGAGAGGGGCGAATTTCCCGAAATTCGGGTCGTTCACTTCACCGAAATTCTCGGCTAAAAATTACTTTGTTCCGAATTACTTCAGGACACATCACGTTAAAAAACAGCTATTTCCAGGCTGCACAGAGCCGCAGAGTGTGTAGAACGTTGTGCCATGCTTAACTATGCAGAGGGATTTTGGGGTTTGGTCTTCATACAATGTTGTGTTTTAGTATGACACGCAGATGATGCCGCCGCTCTTAGAATCGCTTCACTCTAAAATTCCTGGGCACTTAAGAGGGCAAAAATTGACCAAAAAACTAAAGCGGGAAATTTGTAGCCTGATAAAGTCATGGCAAGGGACAGCTGGAAAAAACAAGCTGAGGGCTCAGGTGGCAACATCTTTGGGACAGAGTGTGGAGGTGACGGCATCAACAGCAGCAGCAGCATGAGGTCAGACAGTGCACAAGACATTCTAGAGTGGCAAAAACAGAAGTAGGCCACAGATTGGCCCCAATGACACAGTGTGTAGGTCACGGCAGCAGCCACAGCAGCAGCATGAGGTCAGACAGTGGCAGAATGACAGAGTGTGTAGGTCACGGCATCAGCCACACAACAAGAGAAAAAATTGTAATTAACCTTTGCTTGTGAATATGGTACGGAAAAATTTTACTTTTTTGGGGGTGAAAAAGATGGTTTCTTGGGTCACCACAGCAGCAGAACAACGCTTAATTAACCCCTGGATGTAATTGCACAAAAGAAATTGAGCAGCCACAAATTACTAGCTTTGTAGCGTGTTACAAAATTTCGTGTTTTCTACGCTACACAACAAGAGAAAAAAATTTTATTTAACCCTTTGCTTGTGCATTAGGCTACAGGAAAATTGTATTTTTTGGCGGTGAAAAAGACGGTTTCTTGGAGCACCACAGCAGAAAAACAACGCTTAATTAACTCCTGTATGTAAATTGCGCAAAAGAATTAAGCAGCCACAAACTACTAGCTTTGTAGCGTGTTACAATTGCGTGTTTTCCACGCTACACAACAAGAGAAAAAATTGTAATTAACCTTCGCTTGTAAATTTTTTGGCGGTGAAAAAGACGGTTTCTTGGAGTCACCACAGCAGAAAAAAAACGCTTAATTAACCCCTGGATGTAAATTGCGCAAAAGAAATGAGCAGCCATAAACTACTAGCTTTGTAGTGTGTTACAATTGCGTGTTTTCTACGCTACACAACAAGAGAAAAAAATTGTAATTAAAACCCTTTTCTTGTGAATTATGCTACAGGAAAATTGTAATTTTTGGCGGTGAAAAGAACGGTTTATTTTTGTCACACAGCAGAAAAACAAGCTTAATTAACCCCTGGATGTAAATTGTGCAAAAGAATTGAGCAGCGACAAACTGCTCGCTTTGTAGCGGTTGTTACAATTACGTGTTTTCCTACGCTACACAACAAGAGAAAAAATTGTAATTAACCTTCGCTTGTAAATTTAGGTACAGGAAAAATGTATTTTTTGGCGGTGAAAAAAAAGGGTTTTTCTTGGAGTCACCACAGCAGAAAAAAACGCTTAATTAACCCCTGGATGTAAATTGCGCAAAAGAATTGAGCAGCCCACAAACTGCTCGCTTTGTAGCGTGTTACAATTGCGTGTTTTCTACGCTACACAACAAGAGAAAAAATTGAAAATTAACCTTCGCTTGTGAATTAGGCTACAGGAAAAATGTATTTTTGGCGGTAAAAAAGACGGATTCTTGGAGTCACCACAGCAGAAAACAACGTTTAAAATTAACCCCTGGATGTAAATTGCGCAAAAGAATTGAGCAGCCACAAACTATTAGCTTTGTAGCGTGTTTCAATTGCATGTTTTCTACGCTACACAACAAAATAAAAAATTGTAATTAACCTTTGCTTGTGAATTATGGTACAGGAAAATTTTTTAATTTTTAGGGTTGAAAAAGACGGTTTATTTTGTCCCCACAGAGAAAAACAACGCTTAATTAACCCCTGGATTTTAAATTGCGCAAAAAGAATTGAGCAGCCACAAACTACTAGCTTTGTAGCGTGTTACAATTACGTGTTTTCAAACGCTACACAACAAGAGAAAAAATTGTAATTAACCTTTGCTTGTGAATTATGGTACAGGAAAATTTTAATTTTTTGGCGGTGAAAACAACCGGTTTATTTTTGTCACCACAGCAGAAAAAAACGCTTAAATTTTACCCTGGATGTAAATTGCGCAAAAGAATTGAGCAGCCACAAACTACTAGCTTTGTAGCGTGTTACAATTGTGTGTTTTCTACGCTACACAACAAGAGAAAAAATTGTAATTAACCTTTGCTTGTGAATTATGCTACAGGAAAACATTTGATTGGTCAAAATTTCTCCATAGGTTATAATGGGTCCCTGTCGCTCCTATTCTGATTGGACAAAAATTGCCAGCCCCCGCTAGCTCAACCAATCAGCTCTTTTCTGCTTTTTTAAACTGTATTTTGAACTGTCCCGCCTTTGAATTTGATTGGTCAAACTTCTCCAAAAGGTTTTAATGGGTCCTGTCGCTCCTATTCTGATTGGCTGATTTCTGCCGACCAATGAGAAGCGCTTACAGAATTTGAATTACTGTATTTCCCGGCAATTTCCACGTTTCCCAATTCCTGATGTTGCGCCGTTCTAGATTTTTGGAAAGTGTTTTTTTTGGTTTTTTTTATTGTTATATAAAAGGTTTAGGCTCTTTTTCTGTAATGTTTTATGCCTTTTATAAAGGCGATTTTTTTGGAATCATAAACTCCATACCGCAAAGACGGAGGGGCCGAGATTTCCTTGCGATCCTTCTATATGTTTCCTCTCATTTTTTCCGTTCCCCGCTTCACTTCCCTCCGCCGAAACATTTAGACCAGAATAAACCAGGTCTTGCCGGTCGGAGCTGGCGAGCACTGCAATGCGCCGCACTTTTTCCGACTCGTGATCGTACATGTCTCGGAGTTTTTCCAATGCGTGCCGGCGTCCCGCCCGGAAAATCCCAGACCGGCCAATTGCACGCCCCTCCTGTAAGGCGCAGCCGAAAGTGGCGAACGCTGCGCCTAACATCGCATCCCTGCGTCCGACAGCGGATTCGGGGCGGTGGAGGCGCAGGATACGCCAGAAAACAGGGTAAATCCCGTTCATACATGTCGCCCTATGTCCTGAATTCAAAAGTTTCATTTGCTCACTGTCGTGACTAAAGGTTGCTTTTTTCACCAGATCTGGTTATTGAGGGCTCCTGAACAGCCAGATGACCATGCTACAGATTTTGCCTGCAGGCTCTAGAAATTTAAGCTACACTTGTATTGAAAAAAAATACATTTGTTTTTCAAAAAATTTTGGAACGTTTTCATACATAAAAAATATTTAGACAAACATTTAAGGAGTTCTGCAATGGATGTTGGAATGATAGGCCCACTATGCCTGATGGAGATTATTTTTCAATATTGATAAATATATATAGCCCAAGCTTCTAAGGACTCTCATGGTGGCCATAAACAGATTGTATACATGTTATTTGAGACATTTTGTTGACAGGCATTTGGGCTACAGACACTAGGTTAATGTAATGACACTGATGGACTCTAAACAACAACAAGCAAAACGGGGAGTATTCCAGTGGTCACGTGAAATGGCAATATTAAGCATATCAATCAAAAAGACTCACTGTTAGATGATTGTGTAAATGGATAGCGGGTGGATGAATACAGGTGCAATGCTTGGTGGAGATTCAAATATAGGTACGCTACAGGAAAGTTAATAGCGACAACCATCCCCAGCTAACTACTAGGCTATCCCTCAAAAGTTTGCCCCCCCCTACTGCTCCGAACACTGGAAACGATACCCATGAAATTACGCCTTTCCCTCAAAGCATTCCCTGAGCTACCACAGACCCTAATACAACACCGGGTTGTAGGACCCCGCAAGTCCGGGCAAAGCCAAAAAGAACCTTGATAATCGTGTAATATATATTTATCAAGAACTACAAGCTTTGGAACTTGGTCAAATGAAACAAGAAACAACAAGATACTTAGGTCTGATGCAATTGAACTAGATAACAGACTACAAGAAAGTACAATCTGAGTGTAAAATCCCGATAGTTGACCCACTAAAAGGCAACTGATGAAGTTTGAGGAAGTGCGATTTGCATGTAACACATAACTTCTGCCAATAAACACGGTATTTTTACCTTTTTTATTAGCATCGGAATCTCCGCGCTACTTGGAACCATATAGCAGTTGGCTTTTAATGGGTCAACTATCGGGATTTTACTCGGCTTACACTCATCTTTCCCTGCACCCTTCTGCTTGGAAGGACCAGGACTTTGGAACCAGCAGTGAGCTCCTTACCTGGTGACACCAGCATACCACCTAACAGAGAGTTGTGCCTCCTCTATTAGCACAACGACACCAGGTGAGCAGATACAGTCACATTTACTTATTACCATTGGTGTGCCACTGTAATACACAAGGGTGCGCCCCATATTGGCTTTTCTTTCTCCTGTTCTCTTCATACAGAAAATACAATCTAACACAGGACTACAAAGGACCAATGCTTCTATACTCTGCAATCAGACTGCCATATTCAGCTGAATTTTATAAAGACAGAAATAGCTAATGAGCAAGGGTGCGAAGCAAGGTCACCTGACAAGCAATGAACCAAAGCAGATGCTATTCAACAACTCCAAACAAACACAGGCAACAACCAAGATATTCTGAACTAAAGAAGTATGTCTGTGTCCTAATGGTTTGGCCATCATAGCCATACATGACCCCTGGGATGCAGACAGTACACACCTGCTACAGTATAAATGACAAGGCCAACTTTTTGGGCACATTATGCCCACTGAAACCACTGAATAGCATCCTCTGCTGTGCATACATTTAGATGAACAATCTACTTGGAGTGATTTAAGTATCCATATATCTCTTATTCTGTTCAGTATCATTGGATGCAGCAGTGAAATGAATCAATATTAAATGCTGCAGATCTGCAACAAAAACCCATCATTCTAAAAGCCTTAACGCTCAGAAGTAACAAATCTTCCAATCTGCCGAGACCGTTTAGCACTCTCGCTCTGGGTGATTTATATTTGTAAAACATCAAACCTACAGAGGTCTAGTTAAACTTGCCCCTGATAATTTAATCTGGAAAGCCTCTGCTTTTAAGTAAGGACACCTAAATGAGATTGAAGGAGTGAGAAGCATATGAATATCATCCGTAAAAACATGCTAATTAGCTTTCAAACTAATTAGTGAGAGAGAGGCTGTAGAATTCATTATGCTTTTGAGGAGCCGTGGGGTTCGCAGGTGCAAAGGAAATGCACTTTGTAAAGGTATCAAAAACAAACTTTAGAAGATTTCTATTGTAGAAGTGAACAGATGTTGATCAGGTCTAAAGCAGAATTGTAATGTTTGAAGAGGTAATATGCAGCACAGCTCTGATTTGCACAATATCTTTGGGTGTGACTATTCAACTAAAGGGGGCTCTTATGCAAATGTGTACTGATACTGCATCTTTCCTATGCTACATGTTTGTGCAAAAAAGTTATGGAGATTGAGGTGTTGGGTGCAAACAGGTTTAAGCAGGTTATTAGAAAATAAAACATTAATATTAAAACATATTTTAATGTTCTATTTACAGAACTGAGCAAGTGTTCTGCTTCAATATGACTGATTAGTAATAGTTATCAAACACTGAGTGTGTGGTTGTTGCGAGGGTCTTAAAAGTTCAGGAGCACGAGTTTATAGCATACATAGGTGGAAAAAAATTTATGGTACCCTTCTGTTAACCCCTTAAGCCCCAGGCCTGAAAAGTAGTTAATGACCAGAACATTTTTTTTAGTTTTTGCCTCCTTGCGTTTCAACAGATGTAACATTTTTTATTTTTTCAGTTACGCAGTTGTTTAAGGCCTCGTTTTATTCTAAACAAGTTGTACTTTATGGGGAATAGTTTAAGTTCACTTATAAATAATTGCAGAATTTTTATTTTATTTAATTTTTTTACATTTTTTTTTACACCATTCACATTTCACACTTAATAACTTGTTAGATTAATTCTACAGGTTATTACGGTCATGTGGATACCTAATATGTGTAGGTTTTTTTTGTGTATGTAATATTTGCACAATTATTGTTTATTAAATATTTTTATTTGATTTTTTTATTCATTTTTTTTACAATTTTTTTTTTTAATCCCACGAAGTGATAACTGTTTTAACTTTTTTTTACACTTAGTAATGTATTAGCATATTCATATATGCTAATATATTATAATCTGTGTCAGTCTGACACAGGCAGTGATCAGGACAGCACAAAGTCTGTTCTGGTCACTGGCTTATTAATCAGACAGCCAGGGCTGACTGTGCAGCGATTCCCAGGGCTCTGTCGGGTAACCGGGTGTTCCGATCACCCGACAGAGCAGGGAAATCCTTTGATTGCACTGCAGTGCCGATCCGCCGCAATCAAAGGGTTAAAGCACCGTGGTGCAGATGTTCCGCCGCTCACAGGAGATGTACAGCCCCGATCTCGGGGCAGCTGCGGCGCCCGGAGCCGCAAACTCCGATGTCTACAGCGACGTCAAAAGACATCGCTGTAGACAAACGACCTGCACCAGCCGACGTCAAAAGTCGGTGGGCGGTCGTTAAGGGGTTAAAGAAAGAAATACAAGAAATACTACAAATACTATATGAACAGAGGATTTAAACAAACAAAGTCACTGCAAAAAATAATCCCTGTTAAAACATAACTTTTACTAGAATTGCTAAAATATTAATATCCTAACCCCTATATACTACCACTACATACCTAGATGATACAGCACACTGTGCACTGTCCGTCAGTGGAGTAATCGCCCCGACAAAGAGCGGCTCCGCTTTAATGACAGGCAATGTCACTACATGCGTGTATAAACACCTTTATATCCCAGCTATCCCGACGCGTTTCCCCCGTACTATGTTAGGGTTCATCAGGGGATTCTAAATTCGCTGTGGAAAAAGAACACGCTATATACAAAGCATATACTACAACACATGTACTTCCCATTCAAGTTGGATAAATGAGTCGATACTTAGCTTAAGTGCTGCCGGGTATAACGACGATGAATCCCGCAGCTCCTCTAGCATGCTGGCACCCAAGATAAGAGGGATACAGAGAAGGATTATCTCTGTCTCCCTTATATGTCTTAAATGACCCCGCAAATGTATAATATACAGATCCCCAGTGTTTGCACATAGATGGTAATGATTTATGCCCGTTTCCAGGTTCTCATTGCAGATTTCACTGCTCATGATTATCCGGCGTTCCGGATATTCAGCTGCGCATGTCCGGAAGTGGAATGCCATGTCACTTCCGGTTAGCACGGCCGGAATCGACACTGCGCATATGCCGAAAACCGGCTCAAACCACGCGGCGCCCGGCGTTCAGAATAGTACACTGCGCATGTCCGGAAGACACAGATGCCGCCTCCCAACCAAAATCCCGGGATCAGCGCCACATTTATAATCCCAGTTACCTAAGAATTCAGGTGTACTTCTAACTGCACTTACTGACTAACACACAGTCAAAGGCTTGACGAATGTACCCTTTAATAACGTCACTTCATCTGCCATGATGTATGATGGTAAAAGACTAATATGGCGGAACATCTGTGAATGATTTCACCAGGCAAAATACATAGCATACATGGTTTGACACGGGCTTAGACAAATAGTCTCAAAAGAACTTCGCGATCTAGGCGAACAGAGATTACCATTCTACAATAATCTCAGTAGAGAGGAATTAGAAGTGTTGTCAGCACTGGAACGAGATAAGTCTATTATCATCAAACCCTCCGATAAGGGGGGAAACATAGTCATATTAAATCATGACATGTACAAACAGATGTGTAATGATCTGCTTAAGGACAAAAGGTATTATGATATCTTACCTATGGATCCAACAACGGCCTTCACTATAGAACTAGAGAGGATACTCGTGGAGGGTTTAGAAATGGGTCTTATATCACAAACAGAATTTAAATTTATGATGCCTTCTAACCCTCAAATACCGACTTTTTACTCGATCCCTAAGATCCATAAGGGCTGTACCCCACTTAAAGGTAGACCCATAGTTTCAGGTGTGGGATCAATTACGCAAAATGTAGGGATCTATATTGATAACATCTTACAGGATTTCGTAATTACATTGCCTTCTTACATAAGAGATACTTCAGATCTTTTGCGTAGACTAGAAGGGATCAGCGTTAATAAAGAAGTATTATTGGGCTCCATAGATGTTGAAAGCCTATACAGTAATATTCCACATGAAAAAGGTATCCAGGCAGTTGAATATTTTTTGTCCACAAGAAGTATAGAATTTCAGGCTCACAATGCTTTTGTCATTAGACTACTTGATTTTGTACTACGGCATAATTACTTTGTCTTTTGCAACAAGACCTTCCACCAGCTCAGGGGCACCGCAATGGGTAGCTCCTGCGCTCCCGCATATGCAAATCTGTTCCTGGGCTGGTGGGAGGCTACCTTGATATCTCAACCGGGAGATGATCAATGGCCCCCCCAGATATTATTTTGGGGGAGGTACATCGATGACATCATCATTCTCTGGGAAGGTACAAAATGTCATTTTGGGGAGTTTGTTGCACAACTCAATAAAAACAATGTCGGTATGCACTTCACATTTGAAATGCAGGAGAGATGTTTACCTTTTCTGGATGTGCTTATTATCAAAGATCTGAATGGTAACATTCATACAGATATATATATAGGAAACCTACAGCAACTAACAGCTTGTTACACTGGAGAAGTTACCATCCATTACCCTGCAAGAGAGGAATACCGAAAGGTCAATTTTTGAGAGTCAAGAGAAATTGCTCCAGAGATGAGGATTTTAGGAGATTGAGAGAGAGATTTCTCAATCGAGGATATCCTACAAAAGTCCTGGAATCAGCCTTTAGGCATGCACAAAAACAAAATAGGACAACTCTATTACAGGGTAAGCCCCAGGTAGATAAAGAGACCAATAGAGCACGCATAGTTGCAACCTTTGATGATAGAAACTTAGAAGTAATCAAAATCCTCAAAAAATATTGGGGTATCTTGATGTTAGACCAGGATCTAGAAGGATATCTTCCTCCAACCCCCTCGATAACCTATCGGAAGGGTAGATCCATCAAAGATAGACTGGTCCATAGCCACTATACACCAATACCCTCTCAAGGCACATGGTTAGAAAGGAAACCAATGGGCATGTTTAAATGTGGGCAGAGATGTGTAGCCTGCCCATATGTACAACAAACCAAGTCCTTTACAAGTGCCTCAAATGGAAAGCAATTTTTTATCCGTGATTTTGCCAATTGTAGGACAGAAGGAGTAGTTTATATGTGTATATGCCCCTGCCCACTCAATTATATTGGAAAAACAAGAAGAACATTCAAAAGAAGGGTGGGCGAACATCTGGGGGACATACGAAATAGAAGAGACACACCAGTAGCTCGACATGTGTGGGAACATCATAATGGCGAATGGGAATCTCTGCGCTTTTTGGTTTTAGAAGTTGTAAGACCATCCCCTAGAGGAGGAGAATGGGACAGACGAATTCTGTGTAAGGAGGCCCAATGGATTTACCGTATGGATTCTGTTCAACCAAAGGGCCTAAATGAGACTTTGCAATTCGGTTGCTTTATTGAATAGACTCTACTTTGTATCTGTTCACATTGCTTTGTTTAGTTCGCACTCTTCACAGAGGACCACTATTGATTCTTTAAGCTTGACCTATGAATATGTATCAGTATCATATTTTTAATTATTCATCATATTCATTGATTGCCTACAGATTGATAATTTATGTCAGCTGAGGACAATGAATTTTTGTACCCCGTATGTTGTTTTTTTTGGCTCCGCTCTAAGCCCGTGTCAAACCATGTATGCCATGTATTTTGCTTGGTGAAATCATTCACAGATGTTCTGCCATATTAGTCTTTTACCATCATACATCATGACAGATGAAGTGATGTTATTAAAGGGTACATTCGTCAAGCCTTTGACTGTGTGTTAGTCAGTAAGTGCAGTTAGAAGTACACCTGAATTCTGAGGTAACTGGGATTATGAGTGTGGCGCTGATCCCGGGAGTTTGGTTGGGAGGCGGCGTTTGTGTCTTCCTGACATGCGCAGTGTACTATTCTGAACGCCAGGCGCCGCGTGGTTTGAGCCGGCTTTCGGCATATGCGCAGTGTCGATTCCGGCCGTGCTAACCGGAAGTGACATGGCATTCCACTTCCGGACATGCGCAGCTGAATATCCGGAACGCCGGATAATCATGAGCAGTGAAAACTGCACTGAGAACCTGGAAACGGGCATAAATCATTACCATCTATGTGCAAACATTGGGGATCTGTACATTATACATTTGCGGGGTCATTTAAGACATATAAGGGAGACAGAGATAATCCTTCTCTGTATCCCTCTCATCTTGGGTGCCAGCATGCTAGAGGAGCTGCGGGAGTCATCGTTGTTACACCCGGCAGCTCTGAAGCTACGTATCGACTCCTTTATCCAACGTGAATGGGAAGTACATGTGTTGTAGTATATGCTTTGTATATAGCGTGTTTCTTTTCCACAGCGAAATTTAGAATCCCCTGATGAACCCTAACATAGTACGGGGGAAACGCGTCGGGATAGCTGGGATATAAAGGTGTTTATACACGCATGTAGTGACATTGCCGGTCATTAAAGCGGAGCCGCTCTTGGCCGGGGGCGATTACTCCACTGACGGACAGTGCACAGTGTGCTGTATCATCTAGGTATGTAGTGGTAGTATATAGGGGTTAGGATATTAATATTTTAGCAATTCTAGTAAAAGTTATGTTTTAACAGGGATTATTTTTTGCAGTGACATTTTTTAAAGAAAGAAAAACCCATAATAGCCACTGAAACAACTTAAAACTGACAAAAATGTAATAAATTTAAATTTACTTAAAATGTAACCAATGAAAATAAGACATTGCATTTGAATTGTGCTTTAACTGAAAAGTTTAAAAAACAAACTTATTAAACTAGTCTGGACAAAAATTATGATACCCTTAACTTAATATTCTGTTGCATTCACTGCAACAAAACAATTTCTGTAACTCTCAACGAGTCTTCTGCACCTGTCCACAGGTATTTTGGCCCACTCCCTGAGAGCAAACTTCTCCAGCTGTCTCCAGTGTGAAGGTGCCTTCTCTAGACTGCATGTTTCAGAACTACAAACATGCAGATATTCAATAGAATTTAGATCAGGGCTTATAGAAGCCACTTGAGAATAGTTCAATGCTTTGTTCTTAGCCATACTTGAATGCTTTTAGCTGTGTGTTTTAGGTCATTATCCTGTTGGAGGACCTATGATCTGTGACTTAGACCAAGCTTCCTGACATTAGGCAGCACATTTTGCTCCAGAATGGCTTGATAGTCATGAGATTTTATTGGACTCTGCACACCATGTGCCAGATGCAGCAAAGCATCACAGAAACATAACCAAGCCTCGTTCATGATCCACAGCGGGTACATTGTTCTTTTTTTGTATGGTTCATTTTTGTGTCTGTGAACATAGAGCTGATAAGACTTACCAAAAAGATTCAGTTTTATCCCATCTATCCAAAGGACATTCTCCCAGAAGCTTTGAAACTTGTCAATATGCAGTTTGACAAATTCCATCCTTGCTTTTTTTATGATTCACTTTTAACAGTGGTTTCCTCCTCGGTCATGTTTCATTAAGTCCACTTTGACAAAGACAGTGATTAATGGTGTAATCTGACATTGCTAAACCTTGTGATTGGAGTTTACCTCTAATCTCATTAGAATATGCTCTTTGGTTAGCTTTCATATTATCTGTCTTTTCATATTGCCATCAATTTTCCTTTTGCTGCCATGTCCAGGGAGGTTGGCTATAGTCCCATAGACCTTAAACTTCTGAATAATATGTGCAACTGTAGTAACATCAACATCCAAGCTTTATGGAGATAATCTTATAGCCTTTACCTTTAACATGTTTGTCTATAATTTTCTTTGTAATATCCTAAGACAACGCTCTCCTTAGCTTCCATTGGTCCATGTTTAGTCTGGTACACACCATGATACCAAACAGCACAGTCACTCCTTTTCCCCCTTTAAATAGACTAATTGCAATTTTGAAGACAGCAGTGATACTAATTACAGGATACGCCTTAGTTTAACATGTCCCTACGTTAAACTTATTTTCAATCTTTTCTGTGAGGACCATCATTTTTGACAAGACCAGTTTCATTATTTTTTTTCTTTTATTAATTTATAGATTGAACCACAATTCAAACACAGTGGGCGACATGTATGAATGGGCTTGTTCATACATTTTCAAATCTCCCGCACGCCACTCTCGGGCGCATTACATAGCGCCTGCGGCGCTTTCTAGTGCGCCCGATCTCGGGAGACGGGTCGCACTAGGACTGTAGTGAAGCTACATATTTATAGCTTAGCTATGGCATTTCTAGGCGCATTACTGCTGGAACGGGTACCGCTTTCAAAGTGGTATACCTGATCCAGAAATGTTGCCCTAGCGCTAGAATGCGCCAGATTTATGACCCGCTGTAGAGCGGGTTCATAAACAGGCGCATTCTATGCCAGTTTAATGCGCATGAAATTTGGCATGTTAACGCCAAATTTCATGTATGTCGTCCAATGTCTGATTTCCATTAGTTGATTTTCAGCAAATTTAAATGAATACTTTTAACAGTTTAACTTAAGAGACTATTATGGGTTTTTCTTTCTTTAAAGGAAGAGTACCAACAATTTTGTCCATGTGTGAATGTTCTTTTTCATGAAGAGAAGTGCAAAAAGCCATGGAAAGTCATGACACAAGTTGAAATCTAACAGTACCTAGAAAACAATCCTGCCACTTAGTAAAAAATTATATCAGCTGGTTCAACTGATGGCCTATAAAAAGGTGTCTCATTACCAAGGTGTCATACAAGAAACATCTCATAATAGGTAAAACCAGTGAGCTGTTTTAAAGGGGTTTTATCATTTCATTAAATGGTCTTCAGAATAAGGGGACAGTGAAAACAGGCAACTTTGCAATTGGATGTCATTAGCAAAGCTGCCTTGTTCTCACAGTATTACTTATCTTGTGTTTTTGTTTACACTGATATCCAGTGTGGGTCTAATCCCTCCTGATCCCTCCTCCTTGCATTTCACTAGCTGAGAGCTCATTTACATTCTGTACAACCCGCCCTACCCTCCCCCCCCCCCACCCCTGGTCGATTCACGGAGCTGTGTCTGTCACTCAGAGTAAGGGATCGTCACATTTTCACTTTATTCAGCCAGAAGAAACAGAATTACACTGAAGGGCTTACACAATCAGGAAATAGCACAATTTGTGTAGATCCCTGCCTGACTCAGAGTTAGGGGCCGTAGCATTTTCTCTCTCCACACCCAGCAGAAACAGACTGCAACAGATTCTACAATGAGAAAACATAACAGTTTTGTCCCGGTGCCTAACTCTCCTGCATAGAAGGGTGATCTGTGCTGTTCGTAGAAAGCTGTGACACATCTCCAGCTGTGACAGGAGAAGAGTTCAGTTGCTCAGTCTAGATTGAATGCAGCCTGTGGTATGTATACAGCTCTTACAAAATAAGACTGCATAGGAAAGACACAGTGACATGTGGATTCAGGCAGAGAGGAGAGGGGGGGGGGAGAGTCTCGGGAGCCAGCATGCACAGTGAAGGGGGGAATGATGTCACCCAGCTGGGAGGGGAAGATACGTCCCTGCATCTCCAGAGTTGAGAAGCTGAGAGCAGTGTGAATCAGCCGAACTAAGGAAGCGATACATCCCCTTTAAGACATTTGTAACCTTATTCTTGCAAAACATAATGATGCCATTGGTTACAGAAGAATTTCTGAACTACTGAAGGCTACAGTGAGCACTGTTGGGACCATAATCCAGAATTGAACATAGTTTCACCACAAACCGGCCATGACCAGGTGCTTCCTACAAGATTTCAGAGGAGTGAAAAGAGAAGTGAAAAGAATTATCAGAAGAGTTGTCCAAGAGCCAATGACCACCTGTTGATTGATAGATACAGAAAGACCTGGAATCAATAAGAAAAGAAAGACCTGGAATTGAAAACAATAAGTAATGCACTCAACCTCCACAGCCTGTATACACGCTCACCACACCACTCACCACTCCATTGCTGAACAAAAAAACAAATGCAGGCGCATTTAAAGTTTGCCCTAAAACAATAACCCCTTAACGACACTGGATGTAAACTTACATACCTTTTGCTACACCCACATACAAAAACATAAGGAAGGGTACATTTTTAAATTGTTTTGATTTTCATATTTGACACCATGCAAACAATATCTAGATATATCTTGCCAGTTTTGTGACTTACTGGCCGTAACTAGAATGAAATGAATATGTCTTGCTACCCTGGCATTGATTTTATTATTGGTTTACAAGAAATGTTCCCTGTTAAAATCACGAACAGGATGAGGAATAACGTCTGTGCACCAAATTAATTTAGCATTGTAGTTTTCCTCAGGATAGTCGCTTTGTTGTGATGCTCCAGTAGTTTTCTAATAGCTGCCTGTGGTTTATTATATAATGCTGCATTTAATAGCGTTTTTTGTCTTGTCTGAAGCCACATCCTAAATGTTTCAGGTCTACCTGAATGTTAATTGACAATTTTTGTCTTGTTATATAGAGCAGTGATTATTACTGATGCTCTCTATGGACGGTCTCTCCTCCTACAGCTATAGCAAGTTCCATAATCTTGGATGATTCATTGATATTGCTTAATTCTCTTATTATGCCCAGTTTGTAAATCCTTATGTAAAACTTCTGGAACTTCTCAACTAATGGGTTTGTCTTCAAACCTCTATAATCTCCATATGCTCTATAAGGGGATTTGCAAGGGGCTTTCTTTATATTAAATGGGTCACCTGCTACTTGCAAACCTCTTTATTTAGAAGGTTTCCCAAAAAATAAATTGATCGCAGTTTATATAACTGCTTGTAATATCAGCAATTAGCTGTAATTTGCAGGGAAATTTAGCATCATGTGTAAGATTTATCTACAGCACCACCACACAGGAAATATACCATTACCATGTCTCTAGTGAACACAACAGGCTATCTTTGTTAAACATGAGCAATGTTCTGTCCTCCCTTTGTGTGTGGAGCATACGTTGACAGGCGGCTAAACTCTTTCCCAGCAAGCATTGACAAAGAGCAATGTCTGTATTTCAGCTTTATTACATAGGATAGTGTGGAACATACAAAACATATCCTTACTATCATGTAACAGCATGCAAGCACGAAGTATACACAAGATACAATACAGGATGAAGAGTGTGCAAACATATACATGTGAGGGTACAGGGTACATGTGCTATCCTGTCTGCAGCAAACATGGGCACAAGAACTTACTGTAAACAGCAACTATTGGTATAGAATACAGCACTATACAGTGTGTAGCCCTGAATGGCAGTTTAACCTTACCAGCGATGCTAACTGTAGGTCTGGATGGGAGAATATGGTGGAACATGTCTTCCATCTACATGTATCTAGGAGAAAATGGCTGTTGATGAAGAAGACTATGATGTCAGCAGGTGGTCATATGATATGGCTATGTTGGCTTTACTGGGACAAAGTTATCATATTATGTGCTAACTAAAAGTGTGCCCAATCAGACACCAGCTGGAGCTGTCACTACTGAAACACAGAAGTACAGTATTTGAATACAAAGAACATAAGAAACATAGCCAAGGCGTGTAGCTGAGGCATAACAGGCAAGATGGGTCTTTCAGAGAGGGGCACAGAGAAAGCACTTAGATTAAAGAAGTATTTTGAATGATAGATTCCAACCTTTCCACTGTACTCAGCCTTAATTCTACATATCTAGGATATCTACAGAGAGAAAAAGTTACCAGGCCAATTTAAATTAAGACCTCTACAACAAATGATGTTTCAAAGGGATAAATTGAAGGGTGCTTCAAAAGCGTCACACACTTTTATGAGCCAAGGGTTAGTCATCTGAAACGTTTGATGGTTATTGCTTATGATGGTCACACACATTAGCTAGGCGTTGGCTGTCTTTCCCAATTTCCACATAAAGGTGCACATTCATGTGTATTATTATGAATAGAAATTGGAATAACCCAGTTTATATCTTGTGGTAAGAAAAAATTAGGTACACTACCGTTCAAAAGTTTGGAGTCACCCATACAATTTTGTGTTTTCCCTGAAAACTCATACTTTTATTTATCAAATGAGTTGCAAAATGAATAGAAATATCGTCCAGACATTGACAAGGTTAGAAATAATGATTCTTATTTGAAATAATAATTTTCTACTTCAAACTTTGCTTTTATCAAAGAATGCTCCTTTGCAGCAATTACAGTATTGCAGACCTTTGGCATTTTAGCTGTTAATTTGCTGAGGTAATCTGGAGACATTTCACCCCATGTTTCCAGAAGCCCCTCCCACAAGTTGGATTGGCTTGATGGGCACTTTTTGCGTACCATACGTTCAAGCTGCTCCCACAACAGCTTAATGGGGGTGAGATCTGGTGACTGCACTGGCCACTCCATTACAGATAGAAGACCAGCTGCCTGCTTCTTCCCTAAATAGTTCTTGCATTATTTGGAGGCATGCTTTGGATCATTGTCCTGTTGCAGGATGAAACAGGCTCCAATCAAGCGCTGTCCACAGGGTATGACATGGCGATAGCCTTCCTTATTCAAAATCCCCTTTACCTTGTACAAATCTCCCACTTTACCAGCACCAAAATAACCCCAGACCATCACATTACTTCCACCATGCTTGACAGATGGCGTTAGGCACTCTTTCGGCATCTTTTTCAGTTGTTCTGCATCTAACAAATGTTCTTCTGTGTGATCCAAACACCTCAAACTTTGATCCGTCTGTCCATAACACTTTTTTCCCATCTTCCTCTGTCCAATCCAAGAAAAACGAAAAAGTCCCAGGAAGGACTTGTAAATTCCAGCGCATTTCAAAAATATACTTTATTATCAAAAACCAGCAGGTCCACACATGGTGCGTGCTCGCAGGCTACGCATTTCTAATCACAGAGATTCTTCATGATGGGGGCTGTGATATTTTTTACCTGTGCTGGAATTAAAAAATATATATCCATAACAGACAAAATCACACCTAAATTTTTTGTCTGTTACTGATATATTTTTTAATTGTTTATAATAAGAGTTAATAAAGCATCGTTTTTACATTTCTATATTACTGTATTGGATACAATTTCTTTTGGTATTCTTTGTATTTATGGTATCCATTCTATTTGATTGGCCCTTGTATTTATAGTTTTACTATGGATAAGATTTCTTCAAAATCGAACATGCTTTTTTACCATGGAATTGATTATATTTCAACACGTAGACTACTCCATGACAGTGCATAGTCCATGAAATCCCTTTGAAACCTCTTTTTCCTTTACTTGATAATAAGATCTTCCATTTTACTTACGTGCATCATCACTTTTTGATATAGAATATCATACCTATTCCTAACATTGCATGCACTCCCACAGCTGCGTTATTTGTTTGTTAATGTCCACTATGATGTCATTCTCATGTCAATTCCATAAACTTGATTAATTGTCTGTGAATGCAACCGTATCGTCAATTTTTTAAATCCTTTATATCCTTGGGATCATGTGTTCTCCAACATACGATTGTAGTGTGGTGGTGTTCCACCATCATTAAACGTTTCATTTTCAACATAGATATAGGTCATTGTTGTGTTTAAACATGATACTATGCTTCAATATTAAAACAGACTATAGTAACATTGTAGTGTATTGTATTTCTTAGCATGATCTTATTGTTCATTCATCAAGGAATTGTTTGTCATGTGACTAATCGGGGAGTGTGTATATATAGGAAAGAGAAGTTTATTTTTTATAGCACTATGGATAAAAAAAAGTGTCTCCAAAACACATCCGTGTTGCCTAATACCAACTGTACCTCATAAAGGTGAAATAAAGACTTTTGTTTTTATCTACAAATCTGTATGGAGGCTTCTCATTTCTTTGAATGCATTATGCAACTTTTCTCCATTTGTTTGAGATAACCAACAATCACCACATAAATCTGATATTTTTGGGTTCTTTTTGAGTAAGTAGTGAGGTATATAATACAGGAATGAGCTCTTCTCAGCTTTAATAGAAACAAATTACATGTTTTGTATTCCTTGTTTTTTTTTCTCTAACCTCTACAAACTCTAGAAGATTAACCCTAAACTTTTTGTAAAATCTGATACTTAACCCGGGCTTCAAAATTATATATATAAGCTATATACAGGGTCAGACTAGCTTGCTAGAATAGTAGACACTACTCCATTTGACCTAAGTTTTGGCCCAAGTAGAAGACAACTCAATTTAAAAAGCCCACCTTGCTGGTAAGAATAATTGTGCTTTTCAAACCTCCACTGTTCCAGCAATGTTGACACAGTGAGATTCCCGTGTTAACCCTTTGCTTGAAAAATGAGGAAGGATCTGAATAGTTCCACAAAAACTTTTTGAAGATGTTGATGCAAAACTGGTTCAATTTTTTAGGAGCCTTCATGGCATTAAATTATTATCTTATACAACCAGTGGTAGATGGAGCTGGGCTTCTTAGTTTGAAACCGATTTCATGTCTATACCTATCTTATGTAATGAGCTGAATCCTCTCATAATATATCCAGACTGATTGTAATGCAGGTCTTCAAGTCAAAGGCTTGATCTGGTCAAGAATTTTATTCATTGTATTTTGTGTCAACAGATTTCTACAAAACCTTTACGTTTCTTATCCATAAAGAGCTACATAAAACTCCATAGCCTCAAATATGTTTGGTTTCCTGAATGATAGTCAGTGCTTTTTCATTGGAGAAGAATGGTGTTGCATAAATAGCTTTCTGTCTAGTTCAAAAGCAGTTTGGCCAAATTTGTATTAAAATTAGGGTCAGGATCTCCTAAATCTTATTAAATCTGTGAGAAAAAGATCTGCATGTTTCTTTTTGGCCTCTAGAAAACACGTGCAGAAGACAAATGCCACCACTCATCTGGCGCAAAAATGAGTTAGTGATGTGTAATGACATTTGGCTGTTGCAGTTGCTTTCTAGAGGACAGAAAACACATGCAAAATGTTTCCTTCATAGACCTTAATAGGATGCCCAGATGTTTCCTAAAAGAGAAGCACCACAAGTTCTCTTGATTTATACCTGATCTTTAAAATTCCCTTATCCACGACTATATAATTATAACCTGGTTTTACTGTATTGCAGCTATGTGCTACTGAATCATTATGCTAATTTTAGTTTGACATGATCTTTCCTAATTAAATCTGTGTTACTTTGAATCCTGCAAATCTCATAAAATTTGCAACAATTTTCATGCTTTCCATTTGACAACAGATGTCACCATCTGCAGAACATCAGACAAGGATTTTATAGCAAAAACTAACACATGGCTAATTTGCTGATATTTCAGGTGCCAAGCCCGCCCCAGGTATTTGCTTTGAGAGAGTGAACTCTGCAGGAGATCCCTATGGAAACTGTGGGAAAGACACTGCTGGGTCTTTTATGAAGTGTGAAAGCCGGTAGGTTTAATTTTATGTTTCTGCATAGACTATGGGATAATGTTATCTGCTGGTGATTGTAGACTTCCCGGTGAGGAATAAAATCTTGTTGTTTGTTTTCTAAGAGATGCCAAGTGTGGAAAAATACAGTGTCAAGGTGGTGCAAGCAGGCCTGTAATTGGCACCAATGCTGTCTCCATAGAAACCAATATCCCACTGCAAGAAGGTGGCAAAATCCTGTGTCGTGGTACGCATGTATATCTGGGGGATGACATGCCAGACCCAGGACTCGTACTGGCTGGGACAAAGTGCGGACAGGGAAAAGTAAGTGTGTCCAAATAAAAGATTATTCAAGGCGTTTGAGACTTTCTTATCGCAAACCACATTCATTTTATTTGGATTATTTCCAAAACATTTTCTAAATCATATTCAGAATTTTGATTCTGTTCCTAAAGGTCACCATGTGCATCAGTCTAACAGAAACTAAATAGGTTTACAATTATGTCTAACATTTCTCTGTTTGATAACAAAAAATATGTACCGTATATACTCGAGTATAAGCCGACCCTAGTATAAGCCGAGGCACCTACTTTTGCCACAAAAACCGGGAAAGCTTATTGACTGGAGTATAAGCCTAGGGTGGAAAACTCAGCAGCTACTGGTGAATTTAAAAAAAAAAAAACAGATACCAATAAAATTACAAAGGCAGTTTAATGTCCCCCATAGGCAGTTTAATGTCCCCCATAGGCAGATATAGGCTGGAATGGGCAGTTTAATGTCCCCCATAGGCAGGTTATAGGCAGCTATATGTCCCCCTAGGCAGGCTATAGGCAGGTAATTGCCCCCATAGGCAGGTTATAGGAAGGTATAGGTCCTCATAGGCAGGGTATAGGCAGGTATAGGTTGTTATAGGCTGGTATAGGCAGGTATAGGTCCCCCTAGGCAGGCTATAGGCAGGTATAGCCCCCCCCCTAGTAGGTATAGGCAGGGTATAGGTCCTTCTGGGCAGGGTATAGGCAGGTATAGGTCCCCCTAGCAGGTATAGGCAGGTTGGGCATATAGGCAGGGTACGGTATGGGCAAGCTATAGGCGTTCCCCTTAGCAGGCATAGGGCAGGCTATAGGCAAGGTAATAGGCAGGTATGGGCTAATAGGCAGGTATGGTCAGGCTATAGGCAGGTATGTTGGCAGGCGGTATGAGGCAGAGTATGGTGCTAGGCTAGTATGGGCTATGGTGTGGCAGTTGGGCAGGTATAGGCAGGTATAAGCCACATTTATGCTGGCTACACCCTACTGCTTGTTGTCTCCCTCGCCGCTCCGCCTCCTCGTTGTCCGGCCTCCCACACGCTCTCCTCCATCTTCTCGGCACAGGCGGGTGATGTCATCAGGCCGCACACGCAGCGTGATGACACACGCTGCCTGTGCCGGAAACTCCGGACAGCCGCAAGTCTGCAGTCGCCTGGAGTCCACTGCGAAGTACGGAGCGCTCGCTCTCTGCCCCGCAGTGGTATCCCTTCACCTATATGCGCTCCGGAGGAGTCGCATATAGGTGAAGGGATCGCTGACAGTGCCCGGACCACCGCAGCGTCCGGACACTCGGCCTTCAGTTATATGCGCTCCCTGAGGAGTCACATATAGCTGAAGTGTCCCTGCCGGCACTCGGGCCATCGCAGCGCCCGAGTGCCGACAGTGACTCGAGTATAAGCCGAGGTCGCATTTTTCAGCACATTTTTTGTGCTGAAAAACTCGGCTTATACTCGAGTATATACGGGTACTCGTACTTATGTCAGGGATTTTCACCTGTTTTTCTACAGCGTACTCACCATTCGTCATAGGCTATGGCAAAATATAAAAAATTATCTACATTTATCTCAAAATTTTAAGGAAAAATAACATTAAAATATACATAAGAATAGTTAACTATAAAGCAGCTTTTGTGGCGTATCATCATTCCGTTTACATTGACTCCAAGCTGCCTCTTACCAACAACTGGGACCTACACGTACTGCCATGATGGCTGCATTGTCTTTTAAAAAAAAATTCTAACTATACTTACATCATATAAGTGATTTGTTACCTTTCAGTGACCACATTGGTGGCATTTCATCCACAGTGATGTCACCTCTATGACCAGTTGGCCAACTTTGTTTACCTGTGTACAGGTAAGGGCACGAGTATAGTGCGAGGGGTTTTTCACCCATGTTCTTTGATTTGGGAGGTAAGTTTTGAAGAATGCTCTATGGGCCTTATGTATGAAAACTGTCTGGCAGTGAGAGTCTTTGTTGCCCATAGCAACCAATCAGAGCTCAGCTTTCATTTCATATAGTACTGTGGGAAAATAGAAGCTGAGCTCTGATTGGCTGCTATGGGCAACAAAGACAGTCTCACTGCTAAGTAGTTTTCATAAATAAGGCCCTATATGTTTAATGGAACCAATAAATGACCAGTGCATAATACAATTGCATTTGTTATTGGGAGCACTTTTTGGAAGACTTATCAACAATATACCATCTGATTGACTTCTATAGGCAGCTAAGCTTATAGTTGATGTTGGTAGTAAATTAAATGGTATCTTAAAGGAGTTTTCTCACCATACTGTTTCACAGAGCCACATACTTCAGACTCGCACTTCCTGTTTAGGCTGTGGGTAGCTTTAAAGCAATGACTAGCATATTAGCTCTGTATTTCTTAGCACTTCTTATTGCAGTAACAGGACTGCATGATATGTAATCTATAGTGCCAAAGGCTACAGTGCTCAAAGTAAACAATCACAAGTAATTAATCTCCTTTGTTTATTAGAGATAACACACTCTGTTGTCGAGCTGCTATCCATTCTGGTGACATCACTCCTTGCTCAAAGAGCAAAGAGACACACAGAGCAAAGAGAGAAGGGGAGAGCAAAACCGTAACCAGAGAAACCTGTGTGCACTCAGAGCAGATAAAATCTCTCATCTCCTGAAAACCCTTTAAAACATTCAGTATATAGAGCATGTGTTAAAGTGCAGGTATGGACTGTATTTCTATTAAAAATCTACCTAGGCACATTGCTTTGTTGATTGTGCACCCCAAGCCTGCATCTTAAATATTAATTTTGTGTAATTGAGGTTAAGGTAGTGATTTGGGAGGTGGAGTTTTGATGCATTATTTTCAAATCTATTTTCTTTTCTTTTGGAGACTTGTATTTCCTTTTGTTGGGATGCATTTCTTCATGGGCATTATCTGTCTTTGAGGATAAATGTTTCAAGCATTCTTTTCCCCGCTGAGTATAAAATGTGATCATTTTAGACAAAGCTGAGACATTGTTCACGCTCTGATGTGGAGACTTGCTCAGACCAGCCTGCAGGATAATTCAGACTCAGGATGTGCCCGCTATATTTAAATGAGGAGATATCATCAAGATGATTAACCCTTCACATACTATTTTTTTTTAGAAAGAAAGCTTATGCAACATGTAAAAGGGATAATTTTTTGCATTAGTTTAAAAATTTTGTATGTGCTATGTCTTGGTTCCTCAAATGCCAAGTCTGTAATTCATTTCATCTACTAAATTATGTCCCCACTGTTGTAGTGCTCAATTGTTATCTCAAAGCTATAGAAGACCATGAACAATATAGGCTAGAGGAAGAAGAATAGATAAAGTCTAAGCCTTCATGACAACGATTTTATAAGGTGGATTTCCAATTTGTGTTCCGCTTCTATCTCAATTATATTCCCAACTTTAGCTCTTAATGGAGGAACCACAATGCAAACAAAGTTACAAGTTGTGTGAGTATTATAGGCATAAAAATAATTTCCTGCAGGAATTCCCAGTAAAGCCAGGACAATACAGTACCTAAGCTTGCCTGGAAAGGCACCCCAAGTCGGTAGTAATTCCTCTCAGTGTTTCACAGTGTCTACCATGCTTTCTATTCCAACAATGTGCAAGCCTTCCTAGACTCTGGTTAACTCTAAACTGCGGGCAACAAAAGTGAGTACACCCCTAAGTGCAAATTGTGCCCAAAGTGTCAATATTTTGTGAGGCCACCATTATTTTCCAGCACTGCTTTAACGCTCTTGGAGCTTCACAGGTTGCAGCTTCCTCTTCCACTCCTCCATGACAACATCATGGACCTGGTGGATGTTAGAGACCTGGACCATCTTTATGTAGAGCAACAATCTTTTTTTGTTTTTTAAATCTTCACATAGTTCTTTACCACAAGGTGCCATGTTGAACTTACAGTGACCAGTATGATAAAGTGTGAGAGCGATAACACCAAATTGAACACACCTGCTCCCTATTCACACCTAAGACCTTAAAACACTAATGAGTCACACGAGGGAAAATAGTTAATTGGGCACAAATTGTCTATTTTCACTCAGAGATGTACTCACTTTTTTTGCCAGCGATTTAGACATTGATGGCTGTGTGTTGAGTTATTTTGAGGGCACACTAAATTTACACTGTTATACAAGCTGTACACTGACTACATTACATTGTATCAAAGTGTCAGATCATTAGTGTTGTCCCATTGAAAGTTATAATGCAATATTTACAAAAATGTGATGGGTGCACTCACTTTTGTGAGATACTGTGCATATATATATATATACAGGTAGTCCTTGGGTTACGATGGTCTCGACTTACGTCGTTTCGTGTTTACGACGCTTGGCTATGTTCACACAGCTTATTTCAGAACGTATTTACGTCGGATTGCCGATCGTAAATCCGTTCCAAAATCAGTTGTAAATCAGTTGCAAATAAGTGTCACTTAGGGCGACATGTATGAACGGGCTTTTCGCCTGTTTTCAGGCGTAACCTGCTCCTCCCGGCCCGATTCCCCCTGTTGGACGCAGAGATGCGGTGTTAGGCGCAGCGTTCGCCACTTTCAGCTGCGCCCCGCATGAAGGGGCGGGCAATGGGCGTGGTGTGGGCGCGCTGTAGGCGTTCCGGGGCGGGACGCGGCGCGCTCAAACTCTGAGGCATGTACGATCGCGAGTTGGTAAAGTGCGGCGCATTGCAGCGCTCGGCAGCTCCGACAGTCAGACCTAGTTTATTTTGGTCTAAATAATCCAGCGGCGGCGAAGTGAAGCAAGAACGGAACATGCGAGGAAACATAGAAGATCGTAATCAGAAAATCACGGCGCTCAGCTCCGTGCAGCATGGATTTGGATTCCGAAAAAATCGCCTTTATAAAGGCGGGAAAAAACATTCTCAGAAAAGAGCTAAAAACCTTAAAAATAAAAAATACATTAAAAAAAATCACTTTCCAAAAATCTAGAACGACGCAATATCAGGAATTAGGATCTTGGAAATTGCCGGGAAATATAGTAATTCAAATTCTGAAAGCGCTTCTCATTGGTCGGGAGAAACCGGCCAATCAGAATAGGAGCGAACCATTAAAACCTATGGAGAAATATTGACCAATCAGAATCAAAGGCGGGACAGTTCAAAATACAGTAAAAATGCTGAAAAGAGCTGATTGGCTGAGCTAGCGGGGGCTTGGCCATCTCGGCCAATCAAAATAGGAGCGACAGGGACCCATTATAGCCTATGGAGAAGTTTGAACCAATCAAAATCAAAGGCGGGACTGTTCAAAATACAGTAAAAATGCAGAAAAGAGCTGATTGGCTGAGCTAGCGGGGACTTGGCTATCCCAGCCAATCAGAGCGCGAGCTACTTCTCCCATTGTAGTCTATGGTGAGATCGGCGCAATGCAATCTCGGCTCTCAGCGCCGTGCGGCATGGAGTATGAATAAAAAAATCATTTTTATTAAGTGAAAAAACATTATCAGATAAAGCGCTGAAACCTTCTCTAAAAATAAAGCAGTTAAATCCCGAACAACACGTTTGTCGCCGAAACCGGCAATCCTGGCCAATCAGAATAGGAGCGACAGGGACCCATTATAACCTATGGAGAAAAATTGACCAATTCAATTCAAAGGCGGGACAGTTCAAAATACAGTAAAAATGCAGAAAAGAGCTGATTGGCTGAGCTAACGGGGTCTTGGCTATCCCGGCCAATCAGAGCGTGAGCTACTTGTCCCATTATAGTCTATGGACAGATCGGGGCAATGAAATCTCAGCTCTCAGCGCCATGGGGGCATGCGTATGATTAAAAAAAATCATTTTTTATTAGATGAAAAATTTATCTGAAAAAGAGCTGAAACCTTCTATAAACATAAATCAATCAAATCACAAAACAATGTGTTTGTCGCCGTCACCGGCGCTACATAAGGAATTGGGATATAGAAATTGCGGGAAATACAGTAATTCAAATTGTTTAAGCTCTTCTGTTTGGTCGTCATAAACCAGCCAATCAGAATAGGAGCGACAGTTGCCTATTCTAACCTATGGAGGAGAGTTGACCAATCAGAATAGGAGCGACAAGGATCCATTCTAACCTATGGAGAAATATTGACCAATCAAAATCAAAGGCGGGACAGTTCAAAATACAGTAAAAAGGCAGAAAAGGTGATTGGTTGAAGCGGCGGGGGCTGTCCAGCTTAGCCAATCAGAGCGCGAGCTACTTTCTCATAGAGTTCTTATGGGGAAAAGAAAAATTTAAGCGAGCGCTGTGATTGGCTAAGTTAAAAGAGGCGCGGTTATTTGGACCAATGGGAGGGGCGAACGACGCTCCTAAAGGGTTTTCTATTTCAATCTGATAAAACTGTACATGGCCGAAATTAAATGATAAGACAACAGAAGTTGTACGATGTGTATATAAAATGAACAAAAATATGGGGGTAAAGAAAAAAAAATATTAATTCACTAAAATCTTTTTTATTTCTTTATTTTCGTTTCAACCAATTTTTATTGATTCTTGGCTAACGAAAATAAAGAAATAAACATGATTTTAGTGAATTAATTTTTTTTTTCTTTACCCCCATATTATTATTCATTTTATATACAATCGGGACAACTCTGTACTCTTATCATTTGATTTCGGCCCTGTACAGTTTTATTTCAGATTGCATTAGAAAACCCTAGGAGCGTCGCTCGTCTCCCATTGGGCCAAATAACCGTGCCTCTTTTTAACTTGCCAATCACAGAGCTCGCTCTGAATTTCTTTTCCCCATAGAACTCTAAAGAGAAAGTAGCTGCGCTCTGATTGGCTGAGCTGGACGAGCCCGCGCTTCAACCAATCAGCTCTTTTCTGCCTTTTTACTGTATTTTGAATGTCCCGCCTTTGAATATGATTGGTCAATATTTCTCCATAGGTTAAGAATGGGTCCATGTCGGTCCTATTCTGATTGGTCAATTCTCCTCCATAGTTAGAATGGGCCACTGTCGCTCCTATTTGATTGGCTGGTTTTTGCCGACCAATCAGAAGAGCTTAAACAATTTGAATTACTGTATTTCCCGGCAATTCTCTATTGCAATTCCTTATGTAGAGCCGGTCTCGGCGACAAATGCGTTGTTAGGGATTTAACTGATTGATTTTTAGAGAAGGTTTCAGCGCTTTATCTGATAATGTTTTAAACTTAATAAAAATGATTTTTTTATTCATACTCCATGCCGCACGGCGCTGAGTGCCGAGATTGCATTGCGCCGATCTCTCCATAGACTACAATGGGAGAAGTAGCTTGCGCTCTGATTGGCTGGGATAGCCAAGCCCCCCACTAGCTCAGCCAATCAACTCTTTTCTGCATTTTTACTGTATTTTGAACTGTCCCGCCTTTGATTTTGATTGAGAAAAGAGAAGCGAGTGGGGTGGCACTCAATTCTTCTATGTTAGATGATGTGGTGCTGGTCATAAAAAGGTGAATATAGCTTCCACCAATAGCAATATAGAAAAATATGACCGCACTCAGGAAAATTTTCATGCAAATAAAATGTCTTTATTCCTTTCACAGGCTCCAAAATTATATACATATATAGAAGGTGACTCAATAAGGACGTTTCGGTCACTCATAGACCTTTATCAACAAGTCACTGCAAAGTGAACAAAATATAGGACAAAAACGTAAGATAACATAATAGAGAAACATACATACAAATGATACAAATCAATAAATCCACCTTACTCTCCACAAAAATGTTAGGTGTCCAATATGTATAGTGTAAATAGATTTCCATCCCCAATCGGAATAGGGGGCGACAAAGACCCAATTCTAGTCTATGGGGGAAGTTTAGACCAATCAGAATCCACGGCGGGGATAATTCAAAATACATTTAAAAAGACAGAAAAAAAGCTATTGGCTAAAGTTTGCGGGTGCTTGGCTACCCCAAAAGCCAATCAGAGCGCGACCCTACTTTTTCCCATTAGAGGGGGAATTTGGGGGGGGGAAAATACAGAAATTTTCAAATTGTTAAGCTATTCTCTTTGGGGTCGGCAGAACCCAAATCAATCAGAATGGGAGGGGAAAAAAGGGGCCCCATTATTTTTCCTAGGGGAAAAGTTTGGCCCAAATTTCAAAATATAGGGGGAAACGGGTGGCCAATTCAAAACCTAGGAAGGAGTATTAAACCCAAAATAAAATAGGAGGGGAACCCAAAAAGTCCCATTAAATTTTCCTATGGAGAAGTTTTGGACCAATCAAATAAAAAGGCGGGGACAGTTCAAAAATACAGAAAAAAAAGAAAGGGAAAAAGGAGCTGATTGGGGCCCAGGCAGGGGGGTGTTTGGGCCTATCCCACCAATCAGAGCCCCGGGGGTTTACTTCTTTCCCATTATAGTCTATTGGAGGGGAGGGCGAAACTAAAAATCCCCGGCACTCAGCCCCGGGTTCGGCATGAAGTTTTTAAAAAAAAAATTTTTTTTTTATTAAATGTAAAACATTATCAGAAAAAGGGCCCCTGAAAAACCTTCTTCAAAAATTTTAAAACCCCGAAAAAAAAACCCGAAAAAAGGGGTTTTTTGTCCCCAAGCCCGGCGTACATAGGGAATTGAAATAAAAAATCCGGGGGGGGGAAAATACAGAAAATTTCAAATTTTTTTTTTAAGGGCCTATTACATTGGTGGGCAAAAACCCCACCCAAACGGGAAATTAAGCGAAAAGACCCATTTTTATCCTATGGAAAAAAATTTGGGGATAATCAAAAATGGGAAAGGGGGGACAAGGGTCCCCCATTATATCCTATGGAGAAAAATTGACCAATCTTTTTTTAAAAAGGCGGGACAGTTAAAAAATACAGTAAAAAAAAAAAGGGGGGGCAAAAAACGGGGGCTGTTTTGGTTTTTAAAAGCGGCCGGGGGCTCTTTTCCAGCTTAGCCAACCCAGGGGGCGAAATACTTTCTTTTTGGGGTTTCCCTAATTGGGGGAAAAAGAAATTTTTGAGCGCGTCTGTGTTTGGGCCCTAATTTTTTAAAAGAGGGGCCGTTTTTTTCCCAAATGGGGAGAAGCGGGCGCCCTTTCCAATTTTTTTTCCCTTATTGAAATTTCTAAAAAAAAAACGTAAAAATGGCCCGAAATAAAAATAATAACACTCCCAGAAGTTTGTCC
>JAODAL010025082.1:35000-59331 GCA_025379985.1 Phyllomedusa bahiana
TTTTACCAACTAATAAAAATGATTTTTTTTAATCATACTCCATGCCCGCATGGGCGCTGAAGAGCCGAGTTTCATTGCGAAGTCTCTCCATAGACTTACAATGGAGAGGAAGTAGCTCGCGCTTGATTGGCTGGGATAACCAAAGCCCAGCCTCTAGGCTCAACATATCAGCTCTTTTCAGCATTTTTACTGTATTTTGAAACTGTCTCCGCCTTTGATTGTGATGGTTCCAAACTTCTCCATAAGGCTATAATGGGTCCCTGTCGTCCCTAATCTCCTGATTGGCCAAGATAGCCAAGCACCAGCCTAGAAGATAGCCTCAGCTAATCAGCTCTTTTCTAGCATTTTTACTAGTATTTTGAAACTGTCCCGCCTTTGATTTCTGTTTGTGTCAATTAGTTCTCCATAGGTTTTAATAGGTCCACTGTCGCTCTATTCTGATTGGACGGTTTTCTGACCGACCAATGTGAATAGCTTTCAGAATTTAGAATTACTGTATTTCCCGTCAATTTCCAATATCCGAATTCTTTGACTATAGCGCCGTTTACGATTTTTGCGAAAGTGGATTTTTTTTTTACCTATGTATTTTTTTTTATTTTGAGGTTTGAGCTCTTTTCTGGAGAATGTTTTCAGCACCACTACCCCAATCCCCCCACTTTTACAAAGACGATTTTTTTTTTTCATACTCCGCACGGACATGTTGATTGTTTTATCGCTGTTTTCCATCCATAGTCTCTTATCGGGACACAATTTCGGCGCAAGTCCCTTCTGCGCCATAAGCCACTCTAAGTCCACCGCACAGCGCCCCACACACTGGCGAGGCGCCGCCAGGAGGAAAACTTTTCCAGCAGTCATTGTGCGCACCTCCTCGGACGCAGCGTATATTGGCGCCAAGTGCCGCACCGCGCCCACGTCCCCGCACTGCGCCCCACACACTGTCGAGGCGCAGGGGACTTTACACCGCATGTATGAGTGCACTCCCGTGGCCGGCGAATCATAAGTGCAGCGCCGAACTGCGCCTAAGTCCCGCACTGCACCCCAAACACTGGCGAGGTGCGGGTACCTTTAAATAGGATGTATGAGCGTTTAGAGGCCCCCAGTGCCGACATAAATCAGGCGCAAATTTCGCGGGAAAACGGGGACGGAAACCCGGGAGTAAGGTCGAGCCCCCGTAGTGGCGAGATTCATACATGTCGCCCTTAGTGTGGTACGTATTTCGCAACGGATTTACAATCCCCATTCATTATATGTGGTAAATCCGTCACGAAATCCAGCCCAATAATTGACATGCACATTGTTTTTCCAGCCGTTTTGCTGCCGCAAATCCGCGGCGGCAATACGGCACGGAAATACATGTTGTCGTTCCCATTAAAACCAATATTAAATGGCCTGCAAATTATTCTTAGACATGATTTCAGAACGGATTTAAGATCGTCTTAAATACGGCGGCAAAAATCACGTTCCGAACTATAAGACCGTACCTAGTGGATGACGAGACCTACGACCCGGCCTCATGTTACCGACTTTGCGTGAAAATTCGGTTTTACGAAGCAGCGTTCTAAGAACGGTCATCAACGTTCATAATTCGAGGAATTCCTTGCTATATGTATGTGTGTGTGTGTGTTTCATCAACAACGTCATGGCTAGAAGGGTCTTATTTGATGGGCCATGATTCACTGATTAATATGGCACTGTTCCCACTTTTTAGTTATATGGTTGTATGTTGGTTTTTTGATGTTGACTTTATGGTGGTATTTAGTTTTTGCAGTATGTACACTAGGGTTTGAGGGAACTTGTAGCTGTAGTGGTCTTGTTATCACATGGGATTTACTTGGTCTCTATTTTTTCCTACCACACTGTCTTTCTGGGTAAAACGTTATACATTTACTAATATTACCCTCATACAGCGACTATATATTGGTAAATACCAGTTCTACACAAGTGATTTGCAGACCATAAACATAATTATAGTGCAGTTACATCCAATGATGTATTCTTTGATTACAGATTCTCTTCACGGTTTCCAACTCTTTTCCTACTTCTATACAAACTCCCCATCCATAGAGCACCAAATAGTTATAATGCCCTCTTTGGTGTCCTACACATTAATAGTGCTCCCAGTCTGTGATAGGACCCCATATTATGTCCACACTTGTGTTTTTTTTATGCTATATGGTAAGTAGGTAGGTAGATAGGCAAGGCTCCATAAGGTAATATGTACCCCATCAGATAGCTTAGGGGACCTCCCCCATTAATTATGCTTAATTTGCCACAGATGAAAACTTATAAAACATGACTATTTTCACCCAGTTTAATGCCAAGCCTTGCCGGTTTTTCCTCTGCTGTGCAGGCCCCATATTGGAATGTCTTCTGCAAGGACATCTTCACTTCTGTCTGGCATCTAGGACACTTATACCCGAAGCTGCAACCAACCTGTTGTACGCCACAGGGCAGATGAGATTTTCCACAGCATGTTGGTGCTTACAATTGATTTCTACTGTCACAGGAGCAGATAAATGACTCATCCTTTCTACAGTTATGAACACACAGTCTAAAAGATTACATACTTGGACAATAATAACTTTTTTTTTTGTATTAGTACAACATTTAAGTGTCTAAGCTTAAATTCTTGTTCCATATAAAGATCTAATCCTGTAAAACAGTGTTGTACATGGAAAAAGGGTGCCCAAGAGTGACGAAAATGGACCAGAATAGAGTGGTCTGGTGTTTGTTTACCCATTGACAACTTTTCCAAAACCTTTGGGCCGATTCTCCACCCCATTATTTGCTAACAATACAGTTCCAGTATAGAGGAGAATCCTGCGCTGGGTTTTAACACCTAATACCAAAGGGGATGAACCCAACCAGGACTGGGTCCTTTCTCTCTGAGGGCCTTATTATAGCTCCATTGGTTATGACCTAAGGACCTTCAGGTAGTCCCTATAATGTGCCAGACTTTTTTTCCAAAAACTGCATGTTATTTCTGGAATTTTAATGGTCTTGCAATAAAGATGGTATTTGTATTCCAGGAATCAAGTTTATTGCCATATTTCACCCCTACACCCACATTAGTTAGATAAAGAGCTATCTGCCGTGCAGAGACCCTCGCACCTCTTGTTTGATCTGTTAGCACTTTTTTACAATATTTATTGATGGGAGGTTTTGTTTTGTCTGTTTTTTTATCCTCTACATTGTAAAGTACTGCGGAATATGTTGGCGCCATATAAAGATTATTATTATGTCTTTATGTGGTTTATTCAGCCCAAGTCCAACGCCATTTTTCGCCTCCCAGAACTATTTGAATCTTTTTCCATGCAGGTGAGCTGGTCTTCTCACATGTGATAGCAGCCACTCGGTCTGACTACTTTGTCTGTTGCTTTGTTGTTAGTTATTGTTTCTTGTTAAATTTCCATAGTCAATCTATATTATTTGGCAAATATTTTTCATACTGTTACAGTTCTGCTTCCATAGCCATGTTTCCCAACATTATTAAAGGGTTTTCCAGGACTAGAAAAAAAAGGTTTTACTTTTTCTTTAACTAAAAAAAACACCCCCACTCTTTATTACTGGTTGCATGTAGCAGTGAGTTATCAACCCGCCCCTAGTAATATCTTACATGATCATATGCATTTCCTTTCGATTTCTATTTGTGTAGGTTATCTTCCTCCTTCATAACAATATGATATAATCCTTTTGCTTATCTTGCTCTAATCATCTCAGATTTAATAAGCCCATTGATGCCCACCTTTACACCCTCTGATTAAAACCAAGCGTCTGGCCATCCGTTATGTGACTTCCCGATAATTGTGTTTTGCAGTTTTAATCTTTATCCAAAGCCATGACTCTACTCCTCATCATGATGAGATACTCTGTCATTGTGCTTTATTTCCATTCCATTTAAATATATCCGTTCATGTATAATTTCCATTCACCATGTAGTCGGTCCAGTGAACAATCTGTTTCCAGGCACTTGTTAATTGCTAAGTTCAAAGAACATCATTATTTTTTTAAGCCTATATTTATGTGGGCTATCAAAAATTAATTTAACTAAGCGTGAAACACTGACATTGAGTTAGTACGGTTCGTAACAAAATGAATCTTCATATTATTTTTAATTTAAAGGTGAATTTGACAACTGTCTGAAAGCTTTACAGTATATCGTATTCAACATAATCTACTTTTGTGCACTCTGCATAGAACACTCCGTAGCCAATCAAGCAATGGAAATGGTAACAGCAGCAGGAGAGGAGTGTGCTGATTTTAAGTGGGGCCGTGACCTAACCATGCCTGGTATAAGGTTATGTCTACACAGCATATGTTAAAATGCCAACAGCATTTTAACAATGCTGTACCATGTTTTTTGATGAGGGTTTCTGGCGAAAGGCCGGCGATTTAGAAATCCCACAGTAGAAAATCTGCGCTGTGTAGACTACAGCACAGATTTCCTATTGCGTTTTTTCGGCACAGAACTACAGTCGGATTTTTGCGGATTCTAAATATTGAATCTACTTAAAAATCTACCTGTAATCCTGTGCTGTGTAGACATAGCCTAAGTAAGGGCAGGCAACTGACATAGACCATACTGGCCTTGGCAGGGGGATGCTAGGAAGGTCTGGCAGGGTTTTGGGTGCCAGGGGCTGGTAACAAGCCAATTTGCCTTTCTTCAGGGCACTAAGAATGCTAATAGACTGGCGGCACACACAGACAAATAAGGAAAAAAACGGGTTGAATTTTTTTTTTATGCCGCAGTTTTTGTCACTGGATTGGCAAAAACCGTGGTCGGTTCTCATTTTTTACCCCTGGCCCATACATTCAATAGTATGGGAAGACAAAGAAAAAACTTAAGACGCTGGCGTATTATACAACATGTTGTATAATGCGCCAGAAGAGAAAGCACGAGAAAATGACCTGGTTGACAAACAGGTTGTTTTTGTCTACTTTAAAGTCTCCAAACCATAATTGATCACATTCATACATGGTCGTATTTTTGGCGGTGTTTAGAATCTAAAAACCCGAATAATTGTTTCATTGCTGTGTTGACATAGCCTTACTTGTTCATTTCGCCACTATACAATAGGTTTATATAAGGGGTGTTTCACATGCTGTTTAACGAAACACTTCGTCTTCTCAGCCAGACTTCAGGCTCATTACTTTATGGCTGATGCCTGTGGGGAACAGTTCCTACAGCATGTGTATTGGCATATTAACTCTGCTATTCCTAGCTGCGCCTTTTAGAGGGAAAATGGTGATGTAGTGGTGTAAACAGAAGGCTACAGAGGTCTTAAGGGTTAAAGTTTGTCAGTAAGAAACATAAGCTTGTGCGCTGCTAATAAGAAACAGCAGTGAGTGATGTCACCATAAGGCTCTAGAGCATAAAGAGGTGATCAGTAACCTAGGGAAACTTGTCTTACATTTGCAGGGACAAGCAGGAGATAACAAAACTTTTCCTAGCCCTCTGTTGGAAAGTACAAATCACAAGAACAATGCATTTAATAATAGTCTTTATTTAGCATTGCCTACATGTTTAAAGTTAATCAATGAAATGGGAATACCCCTTCAAGAGCCTGAATATGAAGACTTTTGGGCAGTATCTGAAGGACACAGGACTAGGATGGAGGCCCTTAGTTTAGCGCTGTGTTAACATGTGTTTTTCTTTTTTTACATTTGCAGCGGTATTTGTAAGCTAAAACCAGCAGTGGAGCCAACACAGAGAAAAAGCATAATAAAAAAGCTTATACTTCTGGATCAATTTCTGGTTTTGCTGATCATTTAAAAAGAGCAAACTTCTCAATCAACGTACTTCATTTATCAGCGTGGTTAGAGATATTTTATTGTCAACCTGTACCAGAAGGAGAAGCAAGACCGTTGCTGTGGGGTTATCTTAATTCTATGTTATCTACTTATGCCTGGAATAAAATTACTGGATCTCTGAATATGAGGGAAACTGAAACCATACCACAACACAAAATATTGGGTAAAGGAAGACCCTAGATATCTAATATTACATCACATTTACAATGTATTTTACTTTCCCTTTAGATCTGTCACAATCGTCAGTGTCAGAACATCAGCGTATTTGGCGTCGAAGACTGTGTAGTTAAATGCCACGGACACGGCACAGTAATACAGAGACACGCAAGCACACAACATACCAAATTAGGTGTATTAAATATTTGGGAGGATGGACAAGTTCTTGGAAAGTGGTATCTTTGTACATTTAAAAAAGGCCATATTCAGTTAACACATTTGGCAAGCTATTATAAGCAAATGATTAACTGAAGCTGAGTAATGAATTGATAACGTGACAATGGAAAGAACTCGCACTGTTACAACACGATAATTTACATATAATGCTCATGTGGACACTGATAAGAAATTACATTTTCACAATGGAACTGGTTGGATTTCATTTTTCTACTGCTTATCTTTTAATTCTCTAGAGGCAAACTCTTTGGCAGTGTTTGTCCTTCAGTCTTCCCTATAGGAGTATGCAGGTTCAGCATGTTGTACTCTACAGGATAAGATTAATCCACAAAAAGATGACCAATGACTATTTGTAGGAACAAAAATCGGGGTCTGGTTCGCTTAAAAATAAGATCAATGCGTGTCGAACACGCTGAGTAAATAATTAGCGCAGACCACTTATTCAAATCAGTAGCGATTTTAATAGAACTACGTGTTTCGTGATTAACATTTCATCAGGTTCATACAAATCAACAACATACACAGTGTTAAAAAAAAAAAAACATAGGAACCTGGCTTTATTCTTACCTCCTCGGCCATTGAATTATTTGCACTGTAGTTCCATGTGGAGCGTGGAATCAGGCATGTTAAACAGCTGCATCCATTCTTCTAACTTTGACTACTGGAGATCAGGTAATACCCTTATGGAGAGTTGTGCACCCTGATGCACAACTGAACAAGGTGAGAAAATATACATTATAATGTATACTCCCTTGATCATAGGTTTATCTACCACTAGGGGCCTTTATCTTTTTAATCCTACTGGATTAAGAAAGGGGATACTTAAGGTGAGACGATGCCCTGTAGCAAACATTTAACTCAAGCATTATGGTACCAGGTTTTGCTACCAAGGACAAAAGAGTCTGATGCTTGTTTTTTCACATGCCTCCTTTGTACAATTATCTACCCCTTATTTTTCACATTGTAGTGTTTCTCTAAAGGGATGTGCTGAACAGGTACTCACCACTACATAAAAAGGATATGGGACCAACCATAATTAGGCTGAATTGAAGGGAACATCAGCTTAATATAAAAAAATTGTTACTTCAAGTTCAAGCTCTCATCTGTTCTCATGCAGCTCTGCATCTCTGTACATCTCATCTGCTGATAGGTGAGCTGGTTACTTTTACTTTATCGCAACCAAAACTAGGCTTCCTCTCTTCAAAAGCTCAATAGAAACCATGGTGTCTGCCTCTGCTACATGCCCCATTAAGGTAAAAAGTAATCAAGCACTCAAGGAGTTGTCCAAGATAAAAAAAAATAGCGTCACCTTGTTCTTACATATATCTGGCATTGCAGTTACATTGGATACAGAAAGTATTCACACTGTTTCAAATTTTTCACTCTTTCTTTCCTTGTAGCCATTTGGTAAGATCAAAAAAGTTCATTTTTTGGCTGATTAATGTACACTCTGCACCCCATCTTGAAAGAGAAAAACCAAATTGTAGGATATTTTTGCAAATTTATTAACAAGAAAAACTGAAATATCACATGGGGATCCTTGGTATTCAGACTCCTTTGTTGTGACACTCATATTTAACTCCACTGCTGTCCATTTCCTTCTGATCCTCCTTGAGATGATTCTACTACTTCATTGGTAGGTCAGCTAGTGTTTAATTAAATGATTGGATCTGATAAGGAAAGGACACACCTGTCTATATAAGACGCTCAGTTCACAGTGCATGTCAGAGCAGATGAGAATCATGAGGTCTAAGGAACTGCCTAAGGAGGCTCAGAGACAGAATTGTGGCAAGGCACAGATCTGGCCAAGGTTACTAAAGAATTTCTGCAAGCACTCAAGGTTCCTAAGAGCACATGTGGCATACAGAATACTTAAATGGGAAAAAGTTTGGACGACCACAAATCTTTTCCCGATCCGGCCGTTCCAACCAATACTAAGACAAATCGTGAGAGAAAGCCTGCCTCACGACGAGAGGTAAAGAGGTACCCCAAGATACTGTGGCTGAGTTCCAGAGAGGCCAGTAGTGCAGTTGGGAGAAAGTTCCACAAAAGGTCATCTATCACTGAGCCCTCCACCAGTCGGGGCTTTATGGCGAGTGTGCCGACCAGAAAAACTCTCTCAGTGCAAGACACATGAAACGCCTGGCATACAAGTTTGCCAAAAAAAAAACAAAATGTAAGGACACCCAGACTATGTGAATAAGATTTTCCTCTGGTGCTGATTGAGAACGAAGATAAATTTTTGGCGGTATGAGTGGAGAAAACCAGGCACTGCCTCTTTCAAACCCTGCCCAATCAATCCCAACAGTGAAACATGATGATGGCAAGCATCAATGCCATGGGGGGTGTTTCCTCAGATGCAGGGATCAGGAAGACGTCTGGTTGCAATTGAAGGAAAGAGGAAGTGCGGCGCACACAAAGTACAGAGCTATCGTGGATGAATATTCTTCCTATGACGGCTAATGGACCTCTGACTGGCCAAAAGTTCATCTTCCAAAAAGCGCAATGACCCTAAGAACACTGCTAAATAACAATGCAGTGGCTTTCAGTAACCTACAATGTCGCAGCAACTTCCTTGGCATGACCCGGCCAGGAGCCCTGACCTTTAACCCAATTGAGCATCTCTGGAAAAAAGACTTGATAATGGTTGTCCACGGAACGTTCACCATCGAACCTGCGGGAACTGGAGAGGATTCTGCAAGGAGAAGGGTTGAGGAATCCCCAATTCCAGGTGTGAAAAACTTGTTTCTTCTCCAAGAAGACTCTGCTGTAATGCTCCAAAATGGTGCTTTCTATCATTACTCAATTAGTCTGAATTATTATGACAATGTGATATTTCAGTTTTTCTGTTTAATAAATTTGCAAAAAATATCTAAATTTCTGTTATTTCTTTCAAGATGGGGAGTGCAGCATGAGTGTACTTTAATCAGCAAAAAAAATTAACTTTTTTGGATCTTTTGAATGGCTGCACTGTTGAAACAAGGGAGTGAAAAATTTTAAGGGGTATGAAATTACTTTCATTTACCCATGTATATTTCTCACTTGGCACATCCTTTACATAGGATTTGTCAAATAACAGACTCTTTAGAACGTTTTTAGAACGTTTCCTAATAATCTTAATTAGAGGCGGGTTTCCTAATCAGAATCAATAATGGCTATGTAGCTGTTATGGTGTGTTACCTTTTTGTTTCATCCTCTTAAAAAATCATAATCTCATTCTGTGGTCTAGATTATTCCCTCAACCCTACCCATTTAGCAATCAACTTCTGATCAAGACTGTTTGCATTCCTGTAAATATGGGCTCTAACATCAAGTATCTGAATGTCTGATATATTCTCTAAAATAGCTTTTATTCCTGTTTTCTAAATAGCAACTAAAACTGCATTAATAGGGTTTTTTTTGTTTGCCGTAATCCTATGAGTCATTAGAGCTAAAGGAATCCGTGGTGCAATCATATAGGTACTGCCAACCATATTTCTGGTTGAATGGAAGCGGGCCCTTCTGTCAATCCTAGTGGAATGTTCAAAGGAGGTATACTAAGAATGAAAGAGAAATTCTAGAAGTTGTAGAAAATGTTATTAACAAAAAAAAACACTACTCAACTATTAATATACCATGCTATTCTAATCCTGCTGGCTTTTAAATTATAGGTAGCCATTGAAAATCACAGACTTATTCCTACATGAACCATCATTCGTTTTCAATGGAACGTAACGTTCAAAGTGGGCCAACTTCACCAGTAGCTTACACCTTTAAGTCTTTTCAAGGTTTTGGCTGTGTATCCTGAACAGTCACAGAAATTAGCGCAATCATCATTATGCTATGTTTAATCTTACAAAATACGTCCACTGAGGGTCTCCTAAAGGGGTAATCATGGAGAGGCAAGCTCAAGTGTGTTTAATTACAGCTAGGAAACTGTCTTCAAGCAGTAGGGCCTCGGTGATAACGCCCATCTAGCATGTTTAAACCGTTAGATGCTGTAGTAAGACATGTTTGCGGAAATTACAAAGGCACAAAAGAATGGTGGCCTGGCACACTTTCCATTGCTTGGATCAGTTGATGCACCACTGTTTTGTTACTGTAGGCTGATTGGGGCCCTCGTCTGGCATCTCAAACGTATTGAGAAATACCGAGTGATTGTCGGTCACGGTGGCAGCATGGGGCCTAGATTAGAATTGCCCATTTTTGGACTTCTATTACACCCTAGCGGGAGATAGTAAAAAACCATTATTTGTACTCTTTTTTTTTGAATTATATTATTGGTACAGAACTGTGGTTAAAGCAATTTGCTCCACTATGTGGCATGTACCCTTTGGGGACTGCAAATCCAAGTAAAAAACAAAAAAAGTTTTAAAAATAAAAAGATTAGAAGTTTAGAATGCCCCCTTTTGACATTTTACATATAATATTATAAAAAAAAAACTTAAAAACCCTACAGGCTAGCCACAACCAGATTATGTACAAAACTGCAGTTACCTATAGACATGGTTATTTATTCCTATACACCTGAGGTAATAGAAAACAAAACCTCCAACATAAATTGCATAAATTTATTTTTTTTTCACATTTTAAAAGAACACTTCGAATCGGGTATGTTTTTTGGTTTCCCTGTATATTATAGGGGGTCACCGCACTATGACGGTCAATCGAACCATTAAAAAGCGCATCTTGTCTTTCAAAGCACAAGCCCTCATATGGCTATTTAAAAAATAAAGTTATGGTTCTTGGAAGTCGAAGAGGAAAAGATGAACATCACATAAAGAGAAATGGCTGTAGCGAGAAGGGATGAATAACAGCCCCATGGTTGTGAGGCTTTCAGCCACATCATGGCCATGCTAAAACCATGTCATGTGTTCTTACCCTAAGGCCTCGTTCACACGGCTTATTTCGCCGCGTATTTGCCGACGGATTGACGATCGTCAATCCGTCGGCAAATCCGTCCGAAATAAGTCACAGCCTATTTTCTATTGATTTCAATAGAAAATACGGCTCGTCGTTCACACGATGCGTAGTTCCGTTCCGGATTGCCGCCGCGGATTGATGACGGCAATCCGGACGGAAAAACAATTCACATGTCAATTATTTACGGACGGATTCACCACCTACAATGATTGTAGATGGTGAATCCGTCGGGAAATCAGTTACAAATACGTGCCACACTTAGTGACACTTATTTGCAACTGATTTTCAACTGATTTCAGAATGTATTTACGATCGGCAATCCGTTGTAAATACGTTCTGAAATAAGCCGTGTGAACGAGGCCTAAAAGGTAAACCTCTGCTTAGCAACTTTACATGTCAAGTCCTACTTGTAGCCCTTGAGCATGGTGAGCCATGCACATGACATGATATACACAGCATTTATACAAATACAGCCACAGCAATAAAAAGAAACATATAGAAGATGAGTATTAAAATATGATTTTGCATGAAATTGAACTTGCATCAAATGTGGGATTAGGTAGAATAGCTGAATATGTCACAAGTAATAGAGAACTAGAATGCCTGTTCCTCATAACTAATAAATCTACACAGAGAAAGAAAGTCATTTCAGGGACCACATGCTGAGCAGGTGAGTGTCACATAGAGTTCTGTCTTGGTTGACTTTGAAGCAAATTTCTCATCATAACAGTGGAAATACATATTTTCCTCTCATTTTAGATGTTCCTCTTGCATTAATGTTTAAGTTTAGCAAAGAGAGAGATGATGAGAACCGAACAAAAACCTATTGTTATAGGAAAGAAGGAAAAGCTAAATAAGATGTTTTGTATTAAATTATTAGGAATAAAGCTGGAAAAAAATACATAAAAATAGCAGTCTTAGTGGTCCTCTATAGTGAAGTCTGTCTTGAATATCAATTTATATTTAGATACAGTCTGCACATAAACTGGGATGCAGTGTTCCAGCAGAGTACCAAAGGATCCTGCACTGAACCCAAGTTGTGATACGATCATGGGCCCCCAAGGTCTTGTCGTGGAGAGGAGCCCCTAGTAAAGCCAACTATTTGGCATTATTTGTCATTGCATTACGTGTGTTGTACTGATCCTGAATTGCAGCCTGCATTATACTTGAAAACTGTATTTACAATTCTTCTGTTGCAAAGCGTTTATGGTTGTTTCTAACAGGCTTGTTGTGTGAAAAATAGCAGTTTCCTACATTAGATGTCCTGTGATTTAAGTAAAGACTAGACTTCCCATAAAGCAAGCTTTCTGTATTGTCAACCATGAATATTGAGATAACCTATCCCTAAAGCCCGCAGAATTGTGAATGCTACTCTGAAGTATAGTAGAGGCTGTAACTTATGGTCAGTACAAGATAAGTAATGTATTGCATTTATAAATGTTTTGGAGATGCCATTACATTTTTTGCAAATGAAAAAAATGAAAAGTGTGGCGTGTGTATGTATTCAGCCCCTTGTTCTCTGATACCCCTAAATAAGTGCAACCAACTGCCTTTAGAAGTCACCTAATTAGTAAATCGAGAACATCTGTATGTAATTTATTATGGTGAAGAATTTATGGTATGTTCACACGCCATATTTGCAGGACATGCAGGACATACTTCGGTGCATAATTGCACTAAAATACGGCAATTCATAGTTCTCATTGAGAGCTATAATTATCTGTTGTTTTCCCCAACGTTTACATGTCACTTCTTCCTGCCATGTAAGTGAAAGTCTACGGGAGTCGACACAGAGCGTTTTAGAAGAACGCGCTGGTCATAGTGTGCGCCGCTATACACCGGGAATAAGCCATGTGAACATACCCTTGGAGGTTTGTTGGAGAACATAGGTGAACAAACAATGTCATGAAATGCAAGGAACACACCAAAAAGTTCAGGGATGCAGTTTGTGGCAAAGTGTATTGCAGAGTTAGGTTTTTAAAAAAACAACCCAAGCTCTGAGTATGGCACAACAATAAACCTACCAAGACATGGCTGTCCACCTAAACTGGCAGCCCACACAAGGAGAACTCTAATAAGAGACGCAGCCAAGAGACTCAGGATCCACAGCTCAGGTGGGGAAAGCTGTGCACAGGACAACTATTAGTCTTGTACTCCACAAATCTGGCCTTTATAAAAGACAGGCAAGAAGGAAGCCCTTTTTGAAAGCAAGCCAGAAGAAGTCTCGCTATATGTGGAGGAAAGCCAAAACTGCACTTCAAGCTGAACACAGCATCTCCATCATGATGCGTGGTGGGGGCAGCAGCATCATGCTGTGGGGATGCTTTGCTTCAGCGGAGACTGGAAAAGTGACTCAGAGTTGATGGGAAGATGGATGGGGCTAGATACAGGGCAATCCTGGAGAAAACATTTTAGAGGCTACAAAAGACTTGAAACTGGTTGTAAGTTCACCTTCCAGCAGGACAACAACCCTAAACATACAGCCAAAGCTACTATGAAATGGTTTAAATCAAAGAATATTAATGTGTTAAAATGGCCCAGTCACAGTTAAGACCTAAATTCCATTGTGAATCTGTGGCATGACTTGAAAATTGGCCCATAAGTGTCCTTGATTTGTTAATACGTAAAACATGTTTAACAAACCAAGGACACTTATGGGGTTAATTCAAATTGCCTTAGTTAACTCATAGTCATGACCTATGTTTGGAATTTTTCCCTAAGGCGCTTGTTTTAAAATGCAGTATTTGTTCATTGCTTCCGACTACGTTGAAGAGCTCGTGTTAGCTCGAAACGCATCAGAGTGAGCGCATTAGACTGCGGGATGCAGGTTTTTTTTATCACAATTGAATAAAGTATGTGATTTTATTTTTTTTTCACCAATTTTTCGGTTGCTGGATGAAAATAATTTTGACTTGTAGCATGACTTCTGCTTAGTGTAGTGGTCACCATGGGCCGTTTTCACTACACAGTCTAAATAATAAGAATTTTGTATTTGGTTGGAATTGCCCCTGAAAACCTTCAACGGTCACAAAACATCTCCAAACTTGCTCCGAGCAACCATGCACGTTTAGAGGTAACTGACAATTCAGTTTTTCCTTCAATGTATGAAATGTAAGGAGTCTCTTGTGATACTTATGTTTTTTTAAGGATGTGGTCAGGCTGACAAAAGAGCAAATGAGGTATATGCATCACTAAGACAGAAGTTATCAAATATGGGTTTTAAATTAAATGATCTTGAAATTCAAAGCTTTATTCATTTTCATGAGCACATTTTCATTAACATTTCAATGTTACACAGTCGAAATTTCACTTTCAAGGGCAGAAAAATCTAAATGTTGATGATTTATTCTAATTAGTCCACTGCTAGATAATAATATAGGATGAGTCTGACAATAAAACTTAACATGTCAATGTTTACAGTCCTGGAGGCAGAATATAACCAACAATTTATCCAGTTTCTGCTCAGCTGTTAAAAAAGTAGACCTCCCTGCTGGCAGTTGCTGTTTTCCAATACAGCTACACGATCACAAAGCTTCCAGAAATTTTGCCCCTCTAAGTTGTTATGGATTTGGTGTTGAATGGAGTGTATTGAACTCTTTAATTCTTGTTCCTTAACTCCTACACAGAGGAGTAGACTTTCTACAGGGAATCTTAGGTCACTACCCCTATACTAGTCACTAGTTTCTGACATTTCACATTTAATAATAGCTGACTCTAGGTTTTTATGGCGTTAGTAGCAAAAGCAGCACAGGAGAGAGGGGGTTAAGCATGAGTTGATTGCTTCCTCTGAGTGTGATCAGCAACAGAGAAACACACAGGAGCATAACAGAGCTGAAGTGCACCAAAAACAGCCAAACTAGATTTGTAGAGGAATGAGGTGAGTGTGATATATAGATTACAAACCACTGAAATAGTGCTGAGGATATGTAAAATGAGTGAGGACTCGACCAAGGCCGCTGACTTTTCAGTTTATCCCTTGGTCTGGTTATACTTTCATTACAATATGAGTTAAATTTTGCTATAAAATCCCTTGGTGAGACTTTTGTTCTCCATGGTTAATGCATCTCCTATTGCGTTCCTTAGTACCGTTACAGTAAATGTGTTTTCTGAGCCACAAGAATTCCTTCACCTTTGATATAAATCTTGAAAATCCTCTCTTTTTCCTATAGAGCTCTAGTTGCTTGTAGCCCGCACTAGAAAAAGCATAGGAGTTAACTGTTATACATTGACCTTAATAAGACCAGAAATAGACATATTAACCCCACCCTGAGAATGATTGTAGATTTATGTCATAATGTCAGGGGAACGCTATAGTCGGAAGAATGAACATGTTCTAAGTTTTTCGTTGCGCTGACGGTGTAAAAAAACAGTCCGGCAGAAAATCCATGTAGTATGAACTACTGCACGGACTTTCTATTTAAGTCAATGTAAAAGGTTGACAGTCAGTTTACAGACTGTTTTCTAATTCAAAAACTGTCTGTAAATGTGACTGGGGAAGGTACCCTTAGTACTGATTCACACAATAGAGGTAACATGCTATTCACAGTGTATGGTGAACTCCATGAAAACAATACCTCCCAAAAAAAACAAAAACAAAGACAAAATTGTGAAGTTTTTCTCCATTGCACCTGACAAAAATGGTTATGTTGATGAAAAAAATAAAAAAAAGTTATGGCTCTGGAAAGACCAGTATGAAAAAAAAGTAAAATGCCTGTGGCAGAAAGGGATTAGAAAATTGATGTACATAGAATACTAGATCTAAAAATGGCATGATGTTGGTGTATGAGCCTCTTAATTTGAATGTTTCATCAAAAAATAATCTTTTTGTTTAACTCATGTTTATAAGATTAACCATTTTTTAAGAATAATTATATGGGTTGTGTTATTTTTATTTTTTTTTAAATTCCCATATCGCTATCCGTATTTTTTTAAAAATCCTGCAGCTTTAACTTTGGTCACAAGACCTAATAATAGTCTGATATTTCCTGCTCTGTAGAGAAAACCTTTTAGCAGTCTCTTTATTATCAGCACAGGCAGGATTACACTAAAAGGTGACTCCAATGTATAGATAACACAGGGTTTCCCATTAACTATAGGATACGGTCACAGCTCACCCTCTACCCTCCCTGCACAATTACCAAGTCGCAGAGCATGCGTAGAAAACTCTCTTATAGAAGTCAATGGGACTGCTGCTGTTCATGGGTTCCTATGCCAAATAAGCTGCTGTAAAGGATCTTTCTAAATGCTGCCAAAAGCCGCTCAGGCAAGATGGCTGCCCCCATAATCATAGAAATAAAAAAGCTTTAGTCAGAAAATAAAACCACATATACACATATATATCAGTATCTTGTTTTAACTAAAAGACAGAAAATTGGTGATTTAGATTCCCCTTAAATTTTAAACACCAACCATATGGTTGTATATGGCATATGTCCTGACCACTAATGCATCCCTGAACTCCTGTTAGCTCACATACCATTCAGTGACGTTAATCTGCCCAGTTTACTGAAATGATTTACATTGCATTAAGACAAGAGCAAAATGTCATGTATACAAATGAACATTATGAGCAGTTGTACTGCCTTGTAAAAGTATTTGGTAGAGCTGGAATGACAAAGCTACAGAGAAGCCCCTTCAAAAAATCTCATAATAATGATAACAACTATAGAGTCAACAACTGTGCACAACATGTAGTATAGCATCCTGTCTAAGCTGGTGCATTAGTACTACATGCCTTCCATGTGTCTTGTAGATATTAAGACCGTTTTTACTTTCCCCAAACTTGTCTTGGCAGATGTGCTTGGTTTTGATTTTCTACACATAGTGTCTAGTGCCATTGATTCCTTTCCAGAGGATATGGCACTCTATCACTCCAAGTAGCAGGGGGTACTGTGCAATAGTTTTCATGCTTAAAACGGTGTGTGAATTTATTCTGTATATGTGTTATGAAAAAATGTATGTACATTGTGATATATTTACCTTGAATTTTGTATTTTTAAGGTTTGCAATAATAATAAGAATTGTCATTGTGAAGCCGAATGGGCGCCTCCCTATTGTGACAAACCGGGTTATGGAGGAAGTGTGGATAGTGGTCCCTTGAGAGCTTCAGGTATGTATTTGCATGATTTGTATGATACATTAGCATAAACTGCTTCTAGAGGGTACCATCTTGTCAATGGACCAAACAAATTTCACAAAATACACAGCATTTTAATGTCTATGGAGGCTTCCAGATAGTCCCCCAGTATCTGCTGTTGGGAGAAATATAGGTGCAATGAATCATATCTAATTTCTCTACTAAAATAACATTGAACTTTCACATCAACATCTGATTCAACAGTCAACGGCATTGGGGACATCAGATCTGACTGTAGTTGGCTTAGCAATTATTTGGCCTTTAGAGTTGGAAACAAATTAGATGATGCTTTCATGGACAACCAGGACTAATATGGTCATAATCTTGAGATCAGATACAAAACTTGACACCAATACAAAATCTGTAACTAATTTGCAGCCAATAAAGCTAAACCATGATCTAATCGTCTGTTTAGAAGATCACAGCATGTCCACTAGGTCTATCTGCTTCCTTTCTCCAGCTTGGAATATACATATTTTGAAATCAACATGTATTAATGAGCATGGATAATCTGATTTGCAGATAACAGAAGTTTAGTGACTGGAGTCTTGGTGACAATCTTCTTTATAACGGCTGTCGCTTTCATCATATACCTCAAAAGAAGGACTGTACTTAGATGGATTTTTTGAAAATTTAAGACCCACCATTAAAAAACTTAGGTATTTTTAAAATTTAAATTTTTATTATTATTTATTATTTATTTTATAGTTGCCATTGATTCCAGGGCGCTGTCATTCGAGGGGGTTAAACATACATAACATTACATAACGATTTACAGTAATAAGTTGTAATGACAATTGGCCCAAACGAAGAGGAAAAGACGACCCTACCCGCGAGGGCTTACAATCTACAAGGAGGGGGAAAGAGACAGGAGGTGAGGGGCGGACATGTTTGTGGGGGGGAAGTAGTGCCCAAGGTTAGTTGAAGGTTATAGGCAAGCATGGAAAGAAATGATTTTCAGGTTGCTTTGAAGCTGGTGAAAGGGGAAAAGGGAGAGAGTCTGATGTTTTTGGGCAGTGAGTTCCAAAGTGTGGGTGAAGCACGGTGGGGAAGTCTTGGAAGCGGTTGTGGGAGGAGCTGATAAGGGGAGAGCAGAGGAGGTGGTCCTGTGAGGAGGCGGAGAGTGCGTGAGGGGAGATTTTTGGGAAAATTAGGGCAGAGATGTATGGAGGGGAGAGGTATGAAGCCTTGTATGTCATGGATAGAAGCTTGAAATTAATTCGCTGGGCAATGGGAAGCCAGTGAAGGGATTGACAGAGGGGAGAGGCAGAGGAGTAGCGAGAAGAGAGGTGGATAAGACAGGCAGCAGAGTTAAGGATGGATTGGAGGGGAGCGAGGGTGCTAGCCGGGTGGCCACAGAGAAGGATGTTGCAGTAGTCTAGGCGGGAGATGACAAGGGCATGGACCAGTATTTTTGTAGTGTTTATAGTGAGGAATGAGCGGATGCGAGAGAAAGTTTTTCAGGTGGAGGCGGCAGGCAGAGGTGAGGGTTTGGAGGGGGTTTTAAAGATAAACGGAGTCTAGGATTACCCCAAGGCAGCGTACTTGGGGGAACAGGTGAGAGTGTAGAGGCCAATTAATAATAATTAATAATAATAAAATCTTTATTTATATAGCGCCAACATATTCCGCAGCACTTTCAATTTTAGAGGGAATAAGCACAGACAAACCAGACATTACATTATAAAAAACCTACTGAAAGAGACCAAGAGGTGTGAGGGCCCTGCTCGCAAGAGCTTACAATCTATTAGGGTGTATGGGTGAAACAAAGGGTGACAAGTGCTTGGTTTACAATAGACCAGCCATGTTACATAAATATGGGGTAGTAGACATAAAATGTGGATGAACCTGCCATCCCAACCATACATCTATATACAGATAATGACGTGGGTGCCAAAGTGCAGGAGAGTGACGAATCTGTGACAGAATTTGGGGGGTTGACAATTAGGGATCTTGATAGGCTTGTCTAAGAAGATGAGTTTTCAGAGCACACTTAAAACTGTGAGGGTTGTGAGTGTGCCTGATCACATGGGGTAACATGTTCGAGAATGGTGCAAAATCTTGGGACGGGCAGGAGTTGGATGGTGAGTGTGTAGTCTTAGATCATGCAGAGCGGAGAGAGCGGGTAGGGTGTAAACAGATGATAAGGGAGAGATGTATGGGGGTGCAGCACTGTGGAGAGCCTTATGTGTGAGGTTGATGGTTTATTGTATTCTGTACTGAATAGGCAGCCAGTGCAGAGACTGATACAGGGTAGAGGCATCAGTAGTAGCGGATGAAAGAAGACAAGCCTGGCTGCTGCATTCAGGACAGATTGGAGAGAGGGGAGAGTTTACAGAGAGGAAGACCAACAAGTAGGGAGTTACAGTAGTCGAGATGAGAATGAATAAGTGCAACAATGAGAGTTTGAGTTGTTTTCACAGTGAGAAATGGACGGATTCTGGAGATGTTCTTGAGGTGCAGGTGACAGGAGCGGGCACGGGATTGGATATAGGATGTGAAGGTCAGATCAGAGTCTAGTATAACCCCCAGACAGCGGGCCTGCTGCCTAGGACTTATGGTGGTGCCACACACGGAGAGAGAAATAGCAGGGTGAGGTCGGTTAGTAGATGGTGGGATGACTAGAAGTTCAGTTTTAGTGAGGTTTAGTTGGAGATAGAGAGAGGACATGATGTTAGAGACAGCGGACAGACAATCACTGGTGTTTTGTAGCAGGGCAGGAGTGATGTCTCGGGAGGAAGTGTATAGTTGAGTGTCATCAGCGTAGAGATGGTACTGGAAGCCACCTCTACTGATGGTTTGTCCAATGGGGGCTGTGTAGAGTGAAAAGAGGAGAGGACCAAGAACGGATCCCTAAGGAACCCCGACAGCAAGAGGAAGAGGAGAGGAGGTAGAACCGGAAAATGAGGAGCGGTCAGAGAGGTAGGAAGAGAACCAAGAGAGAGCTGTGTCCTGGATAACGATAGCGCGGAGCATGTTGAGGAGGAGGTGGTGATCAACAGTGTCAAATGCTGCAGAGAGATCCAGAAGAAGCAGCAATGAGTAGTTACCCTGCGATTTTGCTGTCAGGAGATCATTTGAAACTTTAGAAAGAGCAGTTTCTGTGGAGTGTAGGGTTGCTGGAAAACCGGATTGCAGTAGGGTCTAGAAAGAGTTAGCAGAGAGATAGCGGATCAGGCGAGAGTAGACCAAGCGTTCAGGAGTTTGGAGATGTAATGGCAGGTTAGAGACTGTTCGGTAGTTGGCGTCGCAAGGAGGGGTCCAGAGAGGGCTTTTTAGTAAGGGAGTTATAACAGCGTGTTTAAAGGAATATGGGAAGATCCCAATGGAGAGAGAGAGATTACAGATGTAGTGAGGTGAGAGAGGACAGTGGAGAAATGGACTGGACAAGGTGGGAGGGAATGGGTCACTAGAGCAAGTGGTGGGGCGAGCAAACAGGAGAAGCCTTGACACATCTGATGCTGATGTGGGGTCAAGGGCTGAGAGCAGATTCGAGGATGAGCGGGGAGCGACAGGATGGTGTTTAAATGGGGATTGTGATGTGATGTTTGCCGGATGCTGTCAATTTTGTCTTTGAAGTGAGTGGCCAGGTCTTCAGCACAGAGGTCAGTGACCGGGGCCTGAGCTTTGGGCCTGAGGAGGGAGTGGAAGGTGTCAAACAGACGTTTTTGGGTTGTTGTGTAATGTGGAGATGAGGGAGGTGAAATATTTTTGTTTGGCACAGTGAAGGGCAGTGTGGTAGGTCCTGAGCATGAATTTGTAGTGGAGAAAGTCTGCAGGTAGCTTTGAATTTCTCCACAGACGCTCAGCGCACCTGGAACAGCGCTGCAGATGGCGAGTCTGAGGCGTGTGGCCAAGCTGCGGGCGTCTGACTCTGGTGGTGCGGTGTGGTGAGTGGTGCCAATATGTCCAGGGTTGTAGTGAGAGTTTTCATTGTAGTGTTTAACAGCCAGGTTAGGACAGGAGAGAGGAGATTGGGGGCAGTGAGGACTGTATGGTGTCTGTGAGCTCCTGAGTGCTGATAGAGCGGAGATTTCGGAATGGGCGACGGGTACGTGTGTCCAGAGAAGGCTGTAAGTTGTTGATAGTAAAAGAGATAAGGTTATGATCTGAGAGTTCATAAGGAGAGTTGGTAAGATATAAATTGAGCAGAGGCGACAGAAGACCAGATCAAGAGAGTTCTCATCCTTGTGAGTTGGAAGTCAGGAAACTGGAGAGCCAAGAGAAGAGGTTAGTGAAAAAACTGAGAGGCGAGAAGGAGACATAGGGTAGTCAATGGGGATGTTGAAATCGGCCCATGATGAGTGTGGGTATTTCAGTCGAGAGGAAATGAGGAAGCCAGGCAGCAAATGATCCAGAAACTGCGGGGTGAGCCGGGGGGTCTGTAGACAACTGCGACTCTGATGGAAAATGGCCGAAAGAGTCTGAGGGTGTGGACCTCAAAGGAGGGGAAAGTGAGTGAGGGTACAGGGGGAATGACCTGGTAGGTGCAATGTGGAGCGAGAAGTATGCCAACTCCTCCACCCGGCCTGTCAGGTCTGGGGGTGTGGGTGAAGTGTAGGCCGCCGTATGTGAGGGCAGCAAGGGATGCGGTGTCTGATTGCTGGAGCCAAGTTTCTGTGAGAGCTAGGAGATTGAGGGAGTTAGAAAGGAACAGGTCGTGGACAGCAGTGAGTTTATTACAGATGGATCAGGTGTTCCACAAAGCACATTTAACTGGGAGAGGAAAAGACGTACAACAAATATTACGCAGGTTAGCAGGGTTTCTGTGGGAGAAAGAGGTGGGATGAGCAGTAAAGGAAGGTGGACCAGGGTTGGGAGAGATGTCTCCTGCAGCAAGAAGCAGGAGAATGAAAAGTGATTGCAGATGGTTCACTGATGAATATGAGCGATGTTTGTGCAGCACCCTGCAAGAGGATGGTTTGGGGTTGGTAAAGTAAGTAAGTAATGCATGAGATGCGTGCATGGTAGAGGGAAGGAGAGAGGAGCTAATGTGGATAGAGTTGTTTGGAGGCATGACTGGGCGGTAGGAAAGGAGGAAGAGGGCAGCAAGATAGATTGCAAATGTAAGCATGGTGACAAAGCTGTAGGTAAGAAAGCCTAGCTACTTACAAAGATACGTTTCTGCCCCTTCTGCCCACTTCGGCCATAATTCGGTCAAAATTCATAGTCACTTCAAAAATGCTGTCACTTAATCAATGCTGGCAGACCAAAAGGTCTTGCAGACCCCAGAGTTCCAATATATAGTGTCTATTGATTAGATCACCACTTTCAGGTGACAGAAACGGGTGGGGTTATAAAGAGATAGCAGCAAGGAAGTTCTTCAAAGGCTAATTGGGTATAGGCTTACTTAAACATAGAAACACATCCTAATTATTTGAAACAGAGCTGGGACTTCAAGGCAAAATACCAGAACACACAATATAGGAAAATGACATAACAGCAGTTAGGGGAAGATGGTGGTGATTGTAGTCACGCAGAATGACGTACCATTCAAATATACAATATAATCACACAGATATTGCAGAGGGGTTGCTGACGGATGTAGTTCACACACGTACCATTCAAATATACAATATAATCACACAGATATTGCAGAGGGGTTGCTGACGGATGTAGTTCACACACGTACCATTCAAATATACAATATAATCACACAGATATTGCAGAGGGGTTGCTGACGGATGTAGTTCACACACGTACCATTCAAATATACAATATAATCACACAGATATTGCAGAGGGGTTGCTGACGGATGTAGTTCACACACGTACCTGTGAAGAAAGGACAAAGCAATCAGGTGGGAGTAGAGATATTGTTGAGTATCAATTCGGTCAAAATTCATAGTCACTTCAAAAATGCTGTCACTTAATCAATGCTGGCAGACCAAAAGGCCGTTGACTGTAATAGAGTGATCAGGGGCAGGGGTAGAGTTGGATGGTGGAAAGATGATGAGTTCTGTTTTCTCCACATTTAGTTTTAGGAGACGTGATGAGAAGGGAGGATATGGACGACAGACAGTCAGGGTCCGGGAGAGTAGAGAAGTGACATTGGGCCCGGAGATGTAGAGTTGGGTATCGTCAGCATACAGGTGGTAAGGGAAATCCGTGTGAGGCTATGAGTGACCGGAGGCCAAGGGTGTAGATCGAGAAGAGTAGTGGCCCAGGACTGACCCTTGGGGGACACGGACAGAGAGAGGCCGGGGGGAGGAGGTGGAACGAGAATGAGAGACGCTGAAAGTCCGATCAGTGAGGTACGGTGAGATCCAGGAAAGAGCCAAGCCCATTGGCCCAGGGGGGGGGAGAGGGAAAATTTTTAGCAGGAGGGGGAAAGGTCGACAGTGTCAAAGGCAGAGGACAGGTCTAACAGGAGGAGCACAGAGTAGTGGCATGAGGCTTTAGGGAGTTACTAGGTCATTAGTGACTTTGGTTAGGGCGGTTTCGGTGGAGTGGTGGGGTCGGAAACCAGATTGTAGTGGGTCAAGAAGAGAGTTGGAGGAGAGGTGGGAGGACAGTTGAAGATAGACGTGCTGCATGAGGAGTTTGGAAGCAAAAGGGAGCAGTGAGATGGGGCGATAGTTGGACAGAGAAGAGGGTCAAGGGTTGTTTTTAAAGGGGAGTGTGTGTTTAGATAAGGGAAGCATATGAGGTAAAAAAAGGGATGGAGAAGGATGAGGCGGTAGTGGAAAGGGTCAAGACAACAGGTAGTGAGGTTGGATTTGGACATTAGAGAGGAGAGCTTGTCATGAGTGACCGTGGGGAAGCAAGTTAAGGGGGAAGAGCAGGTTGCAAGGGTAGAGGTGGGTGTTGGGGACGGGGGGGTGAAGTTTCTTGATGTGGTTGATCTTCTGAAAAGGGAAATGAATGGCAAAGTCGTCTGCTGGGAAAAGGGGGGATGGGGGAGGAGGTGTAGGTAGAAAGGAGAAGAGAGTTGAAGGTTTTGAATAATTGTCTGGGGGGTTTGTGGGACAGGGAGGATATGAGGTGGTGAAATAGTCCTGTTTGGCTGAGGCGAGTGCGGACTTAAATGTCTGCTGAGTGTTTGTATAAGGAAAGTTCAGTGGGGTGAGTTTTCTTCCCGCGGCGTTTT